>CANXYC012419435.1:0-24691 GCA_948193065.1 Aleurites moluccanus | reverse complement strand
TATATATATATATATATATATATTTGGGTATGAAAGAATCTCAAGCTTTTACTTGAAAGGAACTTGAGTGCTTATAATAATTAGTACTATCAAATCATATCACAAATTGAATCATGGTTCTCATTTAGAATATAAAATGCCCACAAAGGATGGTATTATCAAATCTCATATGATAGAACTGATCTCATATCATAACATACGTATCAGTAGCCTTGCTACCTTAATGTGGCACATATGCTTGCGCGGGCATACGCCTAGAGCTCGTGACCCCCTCTAGGTAGAGCACTAATACTATACCCTATCAGCCAGGATCCTATTGTGCACATTGGACCAATGAATTTACTCTCATTGGGAAAAGCGTTCTATGCATATGTATCTCAAGGTTCACAAAAATAATACATCTCAACAAATCTGAAATTTGGTCAAGAGACCATTTAACAATTATAGCAAAGGCTTAATCATAATCTTGGTCCAAGAAAAAGACCAAGTCATTATCATATATATATAAAAAAATAAAACGAATACATAATACAGGTTATAATATTATAGTTGCAATACTGTGAACATATATATATAAATATTTAGCAATCATCTTGTAAGAAGTAAACACATTTATGATATTCATATTTACCTCTCAACAAATTTATCCTTGTATTTCCCTCAATAGCTTGTTCATTCAATAATATCCTCAAATTTCTGGAGTTCTATTCTCCTATGAAAGTTTCCCCAAATTCTCAAAATTAGGGTTTTCCTTAATCAATAATACATAATATAATTCCTTGTAATTTAACCCTCTTATAGTCTCTATTATTGTTTCCTAACATCAATTTGATTTATCTCTTAAAAAAAAATCTGAAATTCAAAACGTACTTACTATTCACATAACTATTCATCAATTTCATAAATTTTGATATCTTCCATATTTATCAAAATTAATAGTCCTAAATTACTTATAATAGACTCTATATACTCATAATAACTATTGTAATTACCAGAAATTCTTAATCTAAAGAGAAAATGAAGTTTAGAGAAAATTACCTTATTTTCCCCAAAACTGAGTTCTTGAATAATCTGACTTGAATTTGAGGATCACAGCCTTATAATGCTCCAATTTAATGATCTAATGCATTAATTCTGAGTATTAATGCATTAGAAATCAAATGGGACATATTTGAGAGGGATAGAAGAAGAAATGAAGAAGAACGAAGAAAAGAGAGAAGAAAATCGTGAAAAACAGCTACTGGGTAACTAGTTAAATAGGCTACTGCCTCTAAATTCCGCTTCACCAGCTCACCTCGCTAATCCGCTCCTGCAAATGCCACTTCGCATAAGCCAGCTCGCAAATGCCACTTCGCATTGCTGGCTCGCAATGCCACTTCGCATTGCTGGCTCGCAAATGCCACTTCGCATATGCCATCTCGCAAATGCCACTTCGCCAATTCTCCTCTTCGCCTATTACTGCCTCAGCAATGCCTCTTCGCCAAACTCGCCTCGCCTATTCCCTCTTCGCATATGCCACCTCGAAAATGCCTTTTCGCCAATTCTTCTTCGCTGAATTCTACTTCGCCAAATGCTACCTTGCATTCGCTTCACTAAATCCTCTTTGCCAATTCCTCTTCGATGCATTCCACTTCGCCAAATACTACCTCGCATTCACTTCGCTAAACGCCACCTCGTATATCCCAGATTGCAAAATGCCACTCCGTATTGCCGGCTCACAATGCCTCTTCGCATTGCTGGCTCGCACCACTAATATCTGCTGAGCTGGCAAACCTTATTCGTCAACTCATAATAAACCAGCTCGCAAATGAGCTACAGATATCCAAACTCCCTGATTCTTTTTGTCACTTAAAATAGACACTCATACATCCAACATATCCAATATTTAAATCAAAAGGAGGTCTATATAATCTATGGTGAATTTCTAAAGTTCACCCTGACTTTTACTGCCCAAAATCATCTGAACAGGTCTGAATAATTCCACTCTCAACTGAGATATACTGCCGAGCTGGCAAACCTTATTTGTCAACTCATAATAAACCAGCTCGCAAATGAGCTATAGATATCCAAACTCCCTGATTCTTTTTGTCACTTAAAATAGACACTCATATATCCAACATATCCAAAATTCAAATCAAAAGGAGGTCTACACAATCTATGGTGAATTTCTAAAGTTCACCCTGACTTTTACTGCCCAAAATCATCTGAACAGGTCTGAATAATTCCACTCTCAACTGAGATATACTTGTCCAATTCCCCTAAAATTTTACAGCCAATAACATAACACATAGAGGAACATTTCTTATGTTTACACTTTTGGCTCATTCAGCATCATTCATTCCCAGAAAAATTATACATTCTCAGATTCCTATAGAGAATAATGGATCAGACAGGTCCTATCAATGAGGCATATCTCCTCACACACACAAAATTTCACAAAACCCTTTTACAGACTTAAAGATGAGATAGAAATCTACAACTTTTATGTTTTACACTTTACAAATTATTCCTTTAAAATCATGAAATTAGCCTCACAATCTCCTTCCTGCATGCAAAATTCTGGATTCCTCAAAACATTTCTATATCCTCAATCAATTCAATAAACATACAATTAATAAAATAAAAAAAAATGGCAGGTATTACGTTCTTTCCCCCTTAGGTAAATTCGTCCTCGAATTTATAAATAACTTACCTTAAACCTGATCTATCCAGTAACTCTTGCAATTGCACCTTTAATTCTTTCAATTCTGCTGGTGCCATTTTGTATGAAGAAATGGGTATCGGATCGGTGCCTGAATACACCTCAATCTCAAACTTTATCTTCCTATCTAGGGGAAATCCTAGTAATTCTTCAGGGAATACATTAAAGAATTCTCGAATTACTGGTATCTGATCAATATCTATAGAAATCTTCTGCACATCAATCACATGAGCCAGGTATGCTGAACAACCTTTCCCTATCATCCTTTTAGCCTGGATAGCAGAAACAAAAATGATTCCAAACTCCCGTCGATCACCCAAGAATTCAAATTCAGGCTGCCCCTCAAGCTGAAATTTAACCCTCTTCTCATAACAATTAATAATTGCTCGATGTGTCGTTAGCCAATCCATACCAAGGATCACATGAAGCTCTAACACAGACAGTTCAATCAAATCAGTACGCAGAATATTATCATCTATCTCAATCACACAATCAGGGTAATAATAATCCACTTTTATACTCTCTCCCATAGGTGTAGCTATCACTAGAGGCACACTTAATAATTTTGTATCTTTATTTAACTTAGGTGCAAACTGAGGTGAAACAAAAGAGTGGATAGCACCAGATTCAAACAAAGCATCAACAATCTCATTATGTATCAACATAGTACCTGTAACCACATTATTTGATCTCTGTGCCTCCTAAGTGTTCACAGCAAAGACTCGCCCCTGACCTCTACCTGCTGGGGCCTGACTGTTGCTCGGTGCCTGCCCTCTGCCTCTGCCCCTACCAGGAGCCTTTCTGGCAACATTTTGACTCATCTGAACAGTAGGTTGAGAAACTGTAGAAGATGGCTGCTGATTGCCCCATAAGGGACATCTGCTAATAAAATGACCATGTTGCCCACATTTCAGGTAGGCACCTGTTTGTCGCTGACACTTCCCTCCGTGCCTTCTACTATAAAAATCACAAGTAGGCACATTGGGCATCTATGTAGCAGGTCTAGAAGAACCCTGAGAATAAGAAGGTGTAGACTACACTGGAGGTCCCTTACTTTATGTCCTCCTCCTCTGACTGCCAGACGGAGGTCTCTGATCAAGCTCGGGTACTGGCTCAATCTGTCTAGGCTGGGAGCTGCTCTCCCCCCTCCTACCCTATGATCCGAGTCCTTCCTTCCTCTTTTGATCTCTCTTTGCTCTCTCTGACTTGTATTTTTCTTCCATCTGATTAGCCTTATCAATGATGGTAGTCAGAGATGTGAACTTAGTAGCCAGAAGGGCATTACGCAATGAGGCATGCAAACCCCTCCTGAACCGGCTAATCAAATCTGCCTTAGTAGGAGGAATATGGGTAGCATATCTACTCAATCTGATAAACTCCTTAGCATACTCCTCCATTGACCTATCACCCTGCTCGAGCTGCTCAAACTGTATCAAATTCCTAGTCTTCACCCCCTTCTATCAGAAACTTCTCAATCAGTTCCTGTCTAAACTCAGCCTAAGTAAGAGGATGATCACCATACAATCTAGGCTCCATCTGTCGAGAAAACCATGTCCAGGCTTTCCCCTTCAGCAATAAATCCATTAGCTCCACTGCCCTAATATCAGAACAAGGTAGTCTCCTAACTACCTTCTCAACCTACTCAAGAAAATCATTTGGCTCATCGCCTCTGTCGCCTCTAAACTCTGGCATATTTAGTTTTAGAAAGCTAAACATAGAAACTCCACCCTCTTCAATAACTCAGCGGTACAGGCTCTCCAATAACCACAGCTAGTTGTATAGGAGCTGGAGCAACAGGGGGTGGCACTGCTGCCGATGCTGGAGGCGGCGGCATATTATGTCGTTCCCGACCCAAATCTGCTAGTTTCTGACGCAAATCCATCATTCCCCTCATCATCTCCATCCTCTAGGGGTCATCACTCCTCTCTGTCTCTGTAATACCCTAGCAGACATAGTAATGGATAGTGAGGAAGTACATAATATAATATGTATATATTAAGTTATAGTAATGGATATAATATTAATTGAAGTATGAATAGACTCAATCGATTATTCAAATATACAGAGAATGATAGAGAATAATATTTAAGAATTTTTGAGCATCAACCGGGCCACTTTGGAGATACTGTCCAGGAAAATGTCGGTGTTAATTACACTGCCGGAAAAATAGCAGTTCGACTAATTTAAGAATTTTTGACCCAATCTTGGGGGGGATTAAATAGGTTAATTTTATGTGAAATTATGGTGAAAAAAAAGAGTTGAAAAATATTTTGGAACATTGAAAATAAGAATAATGGCAAAATTATAAATAAATGCAACTTTTGGGGCAATTTTGGAAATCCACTGTCTGGGATCCAAAAATGATCCAGAACTATTTTTAAATGATAGAACAACTTAAAATAAGGTATTTCACTCCCCAAACTTGAGGTTGAATCTGAACAGAATAGACATAATAAATTACAGAAAATTTTGGGGTCAAAAATATAAATAAAGAAAATTTGGGCCAAAGTGCAATTAAATAAAGTTGTGGGACCCACCCTTTCATGAAATGGAGCTAGGTGGCCGGCCATGATGGTGAGGGGATGAATTTTTTGATAGAAAATGATTAATTGATTTATTAATTAATTGAATAGGTGACAAATCATCATAAATTCTAGAAAATTCTTTATTTGTCTTCATTTCTTTTTGGTTGGCTTTTGGTGTATATAAAAAGAAGAAGAAAATAGCAAATGGAGGAGAAAGTGGATGAACCATGTGAAAAAGAAAGCAACCAAAGAAATATTTTCTTAATTCTTCCAAATAAGTCAACTAAAATTAGATAGGAAGAGATGAGAGAAAGAAGAGTTAAGAAAGGAAGTTGATGGAGATTATGTGAAGCTATTTGGAGAGATCAAAGAAGATGGAATCCAAGAGTTTAACTTAGGGTAATGATTCTAAAATTATCTTTTTTAATTGTATTTAAGAGATCTATAGCATGATTTGTCAAATAATTGAGGTAATTAAGTTAAAAATGTAAAAAATGAGTTAGGGTTTATATAGTTTCTGAAATATGATTTGAGATAGTAACTTGTGGCTAATATTCCAAAATTTTAATGACTGAATTTGAAGATAGTTAAAACATAAAATTTGTAGATAAATATGTTAATTAGACTTATATAACAATAATTTGGAAAATTCAAAGTGAGGAAAGAGTTATTGAGTAAAAACTGTGACTAACCTGGAATTAGGGATTTTAGAAAATGCTAATTTTTTTTTTTTATTGTACAGACCGTTAGAAACAGAATTAGAAGAAGTTTTCAACATAAAAAGTATTTATTTATGTCTTATATATAATAATGTAAAATGGTTTTTCAATTTAATTTGTGGTTTATGAGATATTAGGTCATAAGTATAGACTGCCCAGAATGACTGTTTAACAGAACATAGGTTACAGAATTCTATTAATATAAAGACTTTAAAATTTAAATTACAGGAAGTGTTAAATATGAAATATGTTAATTTATATGTTATATAAATTAATGTAAAATGGTTTTGTAATTGGATGAGTACGGAATTAATTATAGGCATGGAAACAGGATATGTCTGGATAAAGGTTTCAGGGCAGTAGTTTAACTTTGGAAATTCACTAATAATTGTTCAGTGATCTAAAAATTCTAAAATTTGGATATGTTATAATCTTATGTGTATATTTCAATTGGAAAAGGAATTATAGTAATTTATTAAGTATTGATTGAGAAATTAGCAAAATAACATTATCTGCCAGAATAAGATTTATAGGTAGAATGCAGGCAACAGGACTGACTGTAACAGTAAGTTTAAATTAACACCATAAATTGGGTGGTAATGAGTTTAATATGAAATTTGGATATATTAGAACCTTATATGTTAAATTTAATTAGGAATAAGAATTGAAGCAATTGGATAATTGAAAAGAGAGATATGATTAATGGAAAACAGGCTACCAGTAAAGAATTTTGCACAGAAAAACTCTATTAACTTGGAAATTTGAGGAATTTTCTTTAATATAAGTATAAATAATATAAGTTTATGTTAAATAGTATCTAAATGGAAATTAATTGGATATATAGAGTCAAAAATGAATAAGAGACGTGATGGGTACCATAAGAGATAAGATAAAGAATCAAGGATAAAGGAAAAGAGAAATGTACAAGTTATAAGCTAAGGTGAGTAATGTATACATCATATTCATGCCATGATATATTGACCCGATGAACATATTTCCTTCCTGATTAAATGCCACTTGTTATTGTTGATCATTCTTTGATCTTCCTAAAGATTGAAATTTATCCATATTCATTGATTGCTATTGATATTTAAATGCCTTTTGTGTACTGATTAACAAGTAAACCCATGTGTATCAATCGAAAGCCATTGTACCATAATGTTTCTAATGAATACTTGATATTGTTATTGATTTCCATTGGCCTATTTACATGAGATTTAATAGAGTTGTCTCACCAACGGGGTAGTGGGTACATACAGTCGGCAATGTGCACATTGACTATACGTGATACCCTAGCCGGAAAGGGTTATTGGTCCTAGCCATAAGACTTGATCAGTCTTATGTTTATTAATATGAGATTGACAGTGTGATTACACATAGTCTACGTGTTTCATGGCCCTTTATCTGTCTTATCTCTATCTTATCTACATGATATGAGTATTTTTTGCCTGTTCATTGATTCCAAACTTATATGTTTTTGCTTACCGTTGATATCTTTTATTATCATATGCTTATATCTCATATTTAATGATGTATATATGCTCACTGAGTATTTTATACTCACCAAATAGTGGTTTATAATTTTTACAGGGATGAGATAAGAGGAAGCTGATTCCAAGTCAATTTCTTTTCTGACTTGGGATGTCAAGTACATCGAGGTAGAATATTATTCTCTAAAGGTTATAACTATCAACGCATAGAGCTCTATGGTACTATGTATAATTAGATGATTGAGTACTATAATGATGTATAAACAGTGAAATAATTGACGATTCAGTGGCATTAAAAATTGTAATGTGAAATGCTTAATGATTGATAATGACAATGATAGTGAAGTGATAGAGACAGTGATACTGAATTTGTTAAAATGAAATTCACATATTTTGAAAAAGATTTTATAAGTGCCATGTATGTCTATTAAACTATGAAGTTGAGGATATAAGGATGGAAAATTATTGGGAGTGTAAAAATAATTTTAGTACAGACTGTATAATTTATGAAAGACTCGGTTTTGGGTCTGGAATGGCATTAAAATTATAAATGAAACTCTCACAAAATTTCTATAAAATTTATAAGTAATAAATGGGATTTAAGCATTGATGAATGAGTTAATATTGATTGAATGATTGATAAATAGATTGTTTATGGGTTTTACGAGTTTCTAGTGACCTTAGGTCTACCCGTGCCCTAGGACCGTCGCGGCCCAAAAGTGGGTCATGACAGTCTCCTCTGTAGTCTGTTGGGATCTGGATGATCCCTCTGAAACAGAAAATTCCTTGACCAAAGACTCATTAGAGGCTACATCCGCCTTTCTGGTATCCCTATCTCTGTCATCAGACATCTCTATAAACTGTTAGAAAATAGAACACGTACTCAGTATATTATAGAAACGCAGAATACTCATACATACTTGACAAATATAACAAAAGACGATACAAGAATTCCTATGCTCCATGGTTCACTTAACTCTACCCATACTGTACTTAGTTACTATTCCTCTATAACCTATGCTCTGATATCTGTAACCTATGCTCTGATACCTATAACCTATGCTCTAATATCACCTTTGTCACGACCCGTTCTTGAGACGTGACGGTCCTAGGATGCGGGAAATGCCAAAGGCGATGGGCACCCGTAGAACCCATTATCACATGCAATCATCTATAACCATCAAATTATTATTCAGTTACCTAATTACTATTCATTCTGTCAATCAGTAATTTGTCTGTAAATTTTATTGCAAATGGATGTAATATTCATCATATTATATCATAATTAGACTCTAATAATCCATACATACATGTTCATAAACTAACTATACTATACATAACCCATGGAGCAGTTAGGATATGAATATACAAAATAATACAATGTTTATATAATTACATTGATATAAAATACTGCAGAATCCACAAAGAGTCAAAATGTTGGGATATTTGCCTCCTACTCTGTACCTGGAGATGGGAAATAGTGAAAGGGTGAGTATATAAGATACTCAGTGAATCTAATATGCATCGACCAATAAATAGGAATGGAATATCAATAAACAATAGGCAGATGAAATAAATAAATAAATCTGCTCAAAAATCTCTGGATACAGAATGAAGCACAAAAATGACTGAAAAATCAGTACTTATATCAAAGGAAGGTATATCACATAGACAAGACATATATAGGGCCATGAAATGCATAGAATATGTGTCAAACACATATCAATAAATATAAGACGGATCAGGTCTTATGACTAGGACTGATAACCCTTCCTAGCTAGGGCATAAATATACAATGTGCACAATATCGACAGTATATACCCACTACCATGTTGGGTGGGAGCTCTGTCAAATCACATCGAAAATAATAGAAACAAGAAATAAGTCAATAGATACCATTGCACAATAATAACATCACCAAGTATCAATAATTCATCATCAATCAATTCAATGAGCGATATAATCAAAGGAATAGCAATAACAAGTGATTATACAATGACCAAGGGTTTGGCAACCAACAATGGGATTTAACATAAGTTGGTCATTTACGAACAAAAAGTTGACGCAATTGGCATACCATTATTGTTGGTGATGATAGCATTCAAATGGTTGGCCTATGATTTTTTGAGCTAGGCATTTTGACAAACACATGGTAGGCAACTTTGGGTGGATAATTTGACAAGGTTTGGGTGCAATTCCAACATTGCCCCAATTATCAATAACAACATACATTATAGGTAATTCCATAGGCATTATAAACACAACAATAATCATTAAATGGATCAAATTGGCTTAGGAAAAAAAAGCCAAAATAAAGCAAAACCAAAGGCAAAAATGCCCTAATATGGTTCGGCCACTATGACACTTTTGGAGATGAATTCCAAAATTCAATTTAACACTTTAGGCATGATAAATGATGCATAAAAGACTCATCTAATACTTCAAATAAGCCACCACAAATGATTTGCCTCCAATTTTTCAAAATAGGCAAAAATGGCAAATTTCTTCAATTCGATTTTCTACATCAAACCAACCATAAATAACTCATTAATTAACTTCCAATTAACATGTTCTAAGCTCAATTTACATAAAATAACTCAAAATCACTAAGCTAGTTCATACAACTTAGGTTTAGGGTTTGAAAATTGAGGGAAAATGCTATATGCATCAATTGATGCAATTAAACATATTACCCAATCTAATTAACATCTAATAAACCTAAACCAACCATAAAATCAAACAAAATAATAATTTACATCAATTTGAAGATTTGGCCGAAAATCCAATGTGCTTGGTTCTTGGAATTCTTTGATTCCCAAGGTAGCAAATGGATGGAAGATGGAAGATTCAAGGTTTGAATCAACTTTTTATTGATTTCCCTTAACCAAATTGAAGGAAAATTGATGGGAGAAGAAAAGGGAATTTTAGACAAGAATGGGGAAGAAGATGAAGAAAAATTTCTAGCATTTGGTAAATTTCATTTTGGTCTTTAAACTTTCCTTCAATTATACTTTTGCCACATTTCCTTTTGAAATTTATTCTGACAGTTCTGTTGGAATTTGAATTTCAAAGTGAATATTCAAACATCCTATTTTTATTTATACTTTATTATAAAAATAGTTTCAGAGCCGTTCTGAAACTCAGACAGTCCAAATTCCACTATACCTCTAAAGTTTCATTTATTTATGGTTTTGCTATCACTTACTTTTTCAGTGTTCTTAAATATTTTTCACCTCTTTCTTTTTACTGTAATTACACATGCATATACATAATTCTTTACCCCTAGTCAGAATTAGAAATTCATCTGTTGACCGAACTGCTATTTTCTAGGCAACGTTATCGACACCGACGTTTTCTGGAAAAAATTTTCGTTTTCATTCTAACTGAATCTCTAAAATTATATTTAGTCATTTCAATGATTTCAAACCACATGCTGAGAACTTTAATCATATAATTATGGTAGACTTTTCTAGGGTATTACAGTTTAAGATGTGAAACCTAAGGATGACCCAAGATGGATGATTCTACAAGAGGAATCTAATTTGCAATAGGTTTTGAACAGAGAGGTCCCAACGATGCCTTAGGATAGTTGCTATATGTTAGAGAAGATAAACCCTAAGGATGCCCCAAGATGGTTGACTTTAGAAAAGGAAAACTCTAACTCTTCTATAGGTCTTAGAATGAGGGATGAGGGATCCTAACTCTATACTAGGCTGATAAGAATATTGTGCTAAAGATGATATTGGTGCTATGCTAAGCATACAAGGAGAAAGTTGATGTTGGTTCTATGTTAAGCACATAGGGTGAATGCTCAAGAGATTTGTCTTCAAGCATCTTTCAGGGTGAAGTCAGATAGAAAATAGATTTTTGATTTCATACATCTTTCAGAATGAAATTGGATGGAAAGTGGATTTTGATTTCAAACATTTTCAGAATGAAATTGGATGGAAAATGGATTTTAATTTCAAACATTTTCAGAATGAAATTAGATGGAAAATAGATTTTGATTTCAAACATTTTCAGAATGAAATTGGATAGAAAATAGATTTTGATTTCAAACATTTTCAAAATGAAATCGGGTGGAAAATAGATTTTGATTTCATACATTTTTCAGAATGAAATCGGGTGGAAAATGGATTTTGATTTCAGACATTTTTCAGAATGAAATCAAGTGGAAATAGATTTTGATTTCAGACATTTTTTAGAATGAAATCAGGTGAAAATAGATTTTAATTTTCAAACATCTTTCAAAATGAAATTAGGTGAAAAATGGATTTTGATTTTCAAACATCTTTCAGAATGAAGATAGATTTTGATTTCAGACATTTTTCAGAATGAAATTAGATGAAAAATGGATTCAAACATCTTTCAGAATGAAATTAGGTGAAAATGGATTTTGATTTTCAAACATCTTTCAAAATGAAGATAGATTTTGATTTCAGGCATTTTTCATAATGAAATTTGATGGAAAATGGATTCAAACATCTTTTATAATGAAATTAAATGGAAAATGAATTTTGATTTTCAAATATTTTTCAGAATGAAATCGGGTGAAAAATAGATTTTGACTTCAGACATCTTTCAGAATGAAATCAGGTGGAAAATAAATTTTGAAATTGCTAAGGCTTAAAATGATTTTTGGTTTGTCAAGGGCTGACTTGTGTAATACCTTAGAAAAGCTTACCATAATTGAATGGTTATATAATCAGTTTTTGGTTTGAAATCATCGAAATAATTAAAGATAATTTTTGACACATAGTTAGAATGTATATGAGCTACTGTTCCGGAAAATGTCGGTGTTAATAACACTGCCGAGAAAATAGCAGTTTGGTCGACAAATGAATTTTTAATTCTAACTGGAGGTTAAAGAATCATATAATTATATATATAATTATGGTTAAAAGAAAGAGGTGAAAAATATTTAGGAACACTGAAAAAATAAATAATGGCAAAATCATAAATAAGTGGAATTTTGGGGGTATAGTGGAAAATCGACTGTCTGAGTTTCAGAATGGCTCTGAAACTATTTTTATAATAAAGTATAAATAAAAATAAGCTATTTGAATCCCTATTTTAAAATCTAAATCCCAACAGAATTATCAGAATAAATTACAAAAGTAGTTGCGGTCAAAGTATGATTTATGGAAAGTTTAAGGACTTAAATGCAATTTGCTATTTTTAACTTAGTATATAAGCTACACTTAGATATTTTTGGTCATCTTCTTCCTCTTTCTAGCATTGGCCGAAATCTTCAAGCTTCCTCCCACCAAAATTTCATGCAAATTTCTTAAGAAAAACTAAAGAAAACTTGAATCAAACTTTTGATTCACTGATTTCCAACCTTGGGTTGCTTGGAAAATCAAGAAGTTTCAAAGTTCTTTGGTTTATGATTTTTGGCCCATACATCCATTAAAAGTAACAAGTTGATTTTTTTAGTTTAATGTTTGATTTAGATGTTTTAGATGTTAAATAGAATGGGTAAGGTGTTTAATTGCATCAATTGATGCATTTGGATACTTTTCCGTAATTCCAAACACTAAGTTGAAGTTGTATGAATTGAATCTTTGATTTTGTGTTATTTTATGTTAATTGAACTTAAAATATGTTAATTGGAAGTTAATTGATGGATTATTTATGTTTGGTTTGATGTAGAAAATCAAAGTGAGAAAGATTGCCTAATTTGCCTACTTTGAGGAATTTGGAGGCAAATCAATTTTACTAGCTTATTTAGAGTGCTAGGTGAGTTTAATATGCATCATATAACATGCCAAATGCATTGAAATGTTGATTAGAAACCTCCTCCAAAAACCCATATTTGGTCGAACTATGCTTCACTATTCATGCTATGGTTTTTGCTTTGATTCTTCATGCCATTTTGATCCTTTTGATTGTGTTTATTTGTAATACCCTATAAAATCTCATCATGTTTTTATGAATAAAGTTCTCAGTATGTGGTTTGAAATTATCAAAATGACTAAAGATAATTTTAAAAACTTAGTTAAAGTGAAAACGAGAAACTTTTTCCGAAAATGTTGGTGTCGATATCGCTGTCGCAAAAATAGCAGTTCGATCGACAGATGAATTTTTAATTATGACTAAGGGGTAAATGATTATGTGTATGCATGTGTAAATACAGTAAAAAGAAAGAGGTGAAAAATATTTACAAACACTGATATAGTAAGCAATGGCAAAACCATAAATAAAAGGAACTTTAAGGGGTATAGTGGAATTTGGATAGCCTGAGTTTCAGAATAGCTCTGAAACTATTTTTATTATAAAGTATTAATAAAAATAAGATGTTTGAATATTCACTTTGAAATCTAAATCTCGATGGAATTGTCAAAATAAATTACTGAAGGAAAATATGGCAAAAGCACAATTTAAGGAAAGTTGAAAGACCCAAAGGAAATTTGCCAAATGTGACTTACTATATAAGCCACACTTAGCAAATTTTTGCCCATTTTTGTTCTTCCTTGTCCGAAAATTCCATTTCCCTTTCCCTTTGATTTTTCTTCTATTTTGTTAAGGAAAATCCATAGAAACATGATTTAAACACCATATAATTCATCCTCCATCCATTTCCATCCATAGGAAACAAGAAAATTTCAAGAAAAAGGCACTTCAAGATTTTGGCCAAATCATCAAATTTAGGTAATTTGTTGCTTTTTTTTTATTTTATGGTTGGCTTAGGTTAATTAGATGTTAGTAAGATTGGGTAATATGTTTAATTGCATCAATTGATGCATATAGCATTTTTGCCCAATTTTCAAATCCTAAACCTAAGTTGTATGAATTGATTTTGTAAAATTGGATTAGTATGTGTTAATTCAGTGTAGAATAAGTTAATTGGAAGTTAATTGATGAGTAATTGATGGTTGAATTGTTGTAGAAAATTCAATTGAAGAAAATTACACAATGCCTACTTTGAGGAATTTGAAGAAATTGGTGGCAAACTAATTTTGCTAGGTGATTTGAAGTGTTAGGTGAGTCTTTTATGAATCATATGTTATGCCCAAATTGTTAAAATATCAATTGAAATCCATATGTAAAAACCCAAAAGTGGCTGAACCACTTTAAGGAAAATTGCCTTGATTTTGCCTTGGTTTTTGGCTTGTATTACTATGCTAAATTGACCCATTTGATGATGTTTATTGATGTGTATATAATACCTATGGAATTTCTTTCAATGTGTGTTGTTATTGATATTTGGGGCAATGTCAATGTTGCACCAAAACCTTGCCAAATTGTCATCTCATTATTGCACACAATGTGTTCGATAAAATGCCTAACTCAAAAAAATCCATAGGCCAACCATTTGAATGCCATCATCGCCAGCGACAATGGCATGCCAATTGTGTCAAATTTTTGGTCTTAAATGACTAACTTATGTTTGATTCCATTGTTAGTTGCTAGACCTTTAGTCATTGTATAATCAATTGTTATTGATATCCTATTGATTCTATTGCTCATTGAATTGGTTGATGATGAGTTATTGATACTTGGTGATGCCATTATTGTAAAATGGTATCTATTGATGTGTTTATTGATTCTGATGTGATTTGACAGAGCTGCCGCTCCGACAGGGTAGTGAGTACATACCGTCGGCATTGTGTACAATGTATATTGTTATGCCCTAATTGGGAAGGGTTATGAGTCCTAGTCATAAGACCTGATCCGTCTTATGTATATTGATATGAGATTGATTTGTGTTTGACACATTTCTATGCGTATGTCTCTATATCTATCATTATCTATCTTATCCATATGATATATCTTCCTTGATATGAGTACTGACTTTACAGTCATATTCTGTACTTGACTTTGTATCCAGAGATTTTGAGCAGATTTATTTATTTATCTCATCTGCCTATTGTTTATTGATATTCCATTACCTATTTTATTGGTCGATGCATATTAGATTCATTGAGTATCATATATACTCACCTTCTCACTGTTTCCCTCTCCAGGTACAGAGTAGGAGGCAGATATGCTAGCATTTTGACTATCTGTAGATTCTACAGTTTTTATATCAGTGTAATTATTTAGCATTGTATTATTTTGTATATTCATATCCTAGCTGCTCCATTGGTTATGTGCGGTATAGTTAGTGTATGAACATGTATGTATGGATATTTAGAGTATAAATGTATAAGATTATGAAAATTACAGAAAGTAACAGAATGAATGACAGAGTATCAGAATGAATAGTGCTTATATGAGTGTATGATTAAAATCTGATATGTATTGATGGTAATACATATTTCTGCTGCGATATTGATCTAGTATGAGATTGTATAGATGTGATTTGTTTGAAGGGTTCTACGGGTGCCGGTCGCCTCTGGCATCTTCCACACCCTAAGACTGTCGCGATCCGGAAATGGGTTGTGATAGAGGTGGTATCAGAGCACTAGGTTACCAATATCAAAGCTTTGGGTTATAGATATCAAAGCATAGGTTACAGAGGAATAGTAACTAAGTACAGTATGGGTAGAGTTAAGTGGACCATAGAGCATAGGAATTCCTATATCGTCTTTTGTTGAATTTGTCAAGTATGTGTATAAGTATTCTGCGTTTCTGTAATATAATGAGTACGTGTTCTATTTTTTGATAGTTTATAGAGATGTCTGATAACAAAGATAGGGATACCAGAGAGGGAGAGGTAGCCTCTAATGAGTCTCTAGTCAGAGAATTTTCTATTTCAGAGGGTCCATCCAGATCTCGACGGACTACAGAGGAGACAGAGAGGAGTGATGACCCCTGGAGGATAGAGATAATGAGGGGAATGATGGATCTGTGTAGGGAATTAGCAGATTTGAGGTGGGAACGACAGAATGTACCACCGCCTCCAGTGCCAGCAGCAGTGCCACCTCCTGTTGCACCTGCTGTAGTACCTATTGCTCCAACTCCTGTACAGCCAACTATGGTTCTTGGAGAGCCTATTGTACAGAGAGCCCGCCGAGTTATTGATGAGGGTGGAGTTTCTATGTTTAGCTTTTTGAAGCTAAATCTGCCAGAGTTCAAAGGTGATAGAGGCGATGAGCCTAATGATTTTCTTAAGCAGGTTGAGAAGGTAGTTAAGAGACTACCTTGTTTTAATATTAGGGCAGTGGATCTAGTTGGTTAATTGCTAAAGGGGAAAGCCTAGACATGATTTTCTAGTAGGATGGAGCCTGGACAACGATTGATTAATGAGTTCCTGACAGAAGGGGTAAAGACCGGGAACTTGATTCAGTTTGAGCAGCTTGAGCAGGGTATCAAA
This sequence comes from Aleurites moluccanus, assembly GCA_948193065.1. Classification (NCBI taxonomy): domain Eukaryota; kingdom Viridiplantae; phylum Streptophyta; class Magnoliopsida; order Malpighiales; family Euphorbiaceae; genus Aleurites; species Aleurites moluccanus. The sequence continues at coordinate 7,997 of CANXYC012419435.1, read as the reverse complement.
TTAGTTGAGGAATATGCTGAGGAGTTTATCAGAATGAGTAGGTATGCTACACAGATTGCTCCTACTGAGGCAGATTTGGTTACTAGGTTCAGGAGGGGTTTGCATGCCTCATTGCATAATGCCCTTCTGGCTCTAGAGTTCACATCTCTGACTACCATCATTGATAAGGCTAATCAGATGGAAGAGAAATACAAGTCAAAGATAGAGAAGAGGGATCAAAAGAGGAAGGAAGGACCTGGATCACAGAGTATGAGGGGGAGAGCAGCTCCCATCCTAGACAAATTGAGCCAGTACCCAAGTTTGATTAGAGACTTTCATCTGGCAGTCAAAGGAGGAGGACACAGAGTAGAGGACCTTCAGTATAGTCTGCACCTTCTTATTCTCAGGGTTCCTCTAGACCTGCTACACAGATGCCCATTGTGTCTACTTATGGTTTTTATGGTAGAAGGCACGAAGGGGAGTGTCGATGACAGTTAGGTGCTTGCCTGAAATGTGGGCAATATGGTCATTTTATTAGCAATTGTCCCTTATGGGGTGATCAGCAGCCATCTGCTACAGTTTCTTAACTTACTATTCAGATGAGTCAGAATGTTGCTAGAGAGGCTCCTAGTAGGGGCAGAGGCAAAGGACAGGCCTCGAGTAGCAATTAGGCCCCAACAGGTAGAGGCCAAGGGAGAGTTTTTGCTGTGAACACTCAGGAGGCACAGGGATTTGGCAAGGTGGTCACAAGTACTATTTTGATACAGAATGAGATTGTTGATGCTTTATTTGACTCTAGTGCTACACATTCATTTGTTTCACCACAATATGCACCTAAGTTAAATAAAGATAGACAGTTATTGAATGTGCCTCTAGTGATAGCTACTCCTATGGGAGAGAGTGTAGAAGTGGATTATTATTATTGTCACGACCCACTTTTGGATCGCGACGGTCCTAGGGCACGGGTAGACTTAAGGTCACCGGAAACCCATAAAACCCATGAACAATCCATTTATCAATTATTCAATCAATATTAATCCATTCATCAATACTTAAATCCCATTTATTACTTATAAATTTTACAGAAATTTTGCCAGAGTTTCCTTTTGTAATTTTAACCTTAATCCCGACCCAAAACCGGGTCTCTAAAAAATTTAACTGCCTGTACTAAATTTTTTTTTTTTTACACTCTCAATAATTTGCCATCCTTATACCTTCAACTTCACAGTTCAACAGACATACATGGCACTTCTAAATTTTCTTGTAAAACATGTAAATTCCATTTTAGCATTTTAGTATCACTGTCTTTATCACTTTATTGACATTTTCAATCATTAAGCATTACACATTACAATTTGAATGCCACTGAAACATCAGTTATTTCATTGTTCATACATCATTATAGTACTTGATCACCTAATTACACTCAGTACCACGGAGCTCTATGAGTTGATATTTATGACTTTTAGAAAATAAAAATTCTACCTCGATGAACTTGACATTCTAATTCGGAGAAGAAATTGACTTGGAATCATCTTCCTCTATCTCATCCCTATAAAAATTATAAACCACTATTTGGTGAGTATAAAATACTCAGCGAGCATGTATACATCATTAAACAGGAGATATAAATATATGATAACAAAAGTTGTCAATGGAAGTCAAGTGTCAATAAATACAATGAAGAATACATTCAATTTGCTTGTCAAAGATTAATTAATTTGCACACCAAATGTCTATGGGTGTTTGGAACAGGTAACAATCAAATCGATGATAAACAATAATCGATGAAAGAATGGCCATCAATGGTAAGCAATAAGATATAAGCTTGGAATTAATGAACAGGTAAATGATACTCGTTTCATGTAGATAAGACAGATAAAGGGCCAGAACAGTATGGACTATATGTAAACATACAGTCAATCTTATATCAGTAAGAATAAAACTGATCAGGTTTTACGGCTAGGACCAATAACCCTTCCCAGCTAGGGCATCAGTAAACAATGTATACATTACCAATAATATGTACCTACTACCCTGTCGGAGAGGCAGCTCTGTCAAATCCACATGTAAAACAGGTCAATGGAAATCAATAATAATATCAAGTATTCATTAGGAACATTACAGTACACTGGCTTTCGATCGATACAAATGGGTTTACTTATCAATCAATCTTAATACATTTCATGAATCATGTATCATTTTATTTACTTGATACAAAGGTAACAATTAACAATAAATATCATGGACTGTGGCTAAACATTTGGTGTGCATACTTTTAGGAGCAATTTGGGTACATAGTCAATCAAGTACAATAGGCATTTTAATATCAATAACAATCAATGGATTTGGTGATTTCAATTACAAGAATGATCAAAGGATGATCAATAATAGCAATGTAGCACTTAACCAAGAAAGAATCATGTTCATTGGATCAAAAAATCAAAACATGGGAATGTATAATGATGTATACATTACTCACCTCGCTAATATCTTTACTTTCCACTCTTCACTTCTCTACTTTGATCTTCCACTTATATCTTCTTCAGTATTCAAAACTATACATTAATTTAAACATTAACAATCAATATTCATCTATATGTTATACATAAATCTTCAATTTAGTTTAATAAATTTCCATTTATTCTTGTACTTAGGGTTTTTAGCCTAACAACTCTCACTCATAAACCTCACTCTGGCAGTAAGGATATTTCTGTCTCTAACTCAATCTACACTTATCCAATTGCATTGATTCTTTTTCCTACTTAAACTAGACATATTTGGGTCTAACATATCCAAAATTCAGCTATGTTTAAGTTCTACATATCATATGGTGTTAATTTAAACTTACTATTATAACCAGTCCTGCTGCCTGCATTCTGCCTACAAATCTTATTCTAGCAGATATTGTTCCTTTACTAATAACTCAATCAATACTTAACCAATTACTGTGATTCTTTTTCCTATTGAAAATGGACACATAAATTATAACATATCCAAATTTTAGAATTTTTGGATCACTGAACAATTATTAGTGAATTTCCAAAATTAAACTATTGCCCTGAAATTTCTATCCAAACATACCCTGTTTCCATGCACATAATTAGTTTTGTACTCATTAAATTTAAAAACAATTTTGTAGTCATTTATTTAACACATAAATGATCATCTTTTATGTTTAACACTTTCTCTAATTCAGACTTTAAGGTCCTTATATCTATAGAATACAGTAGCCTATGTCCTATTTATCAGTCAATTCGGGCAGATTACACTCATGACCTAATATCTCATAAACGAAAAATCCAATTGAAAAACCCTTTTACAAGATTATAGATAGGACATAATGAACACTTTTCATGTTGAACACTTCTTCTAATTCTATCTCTAATGGTCTGTACCATAAAAACACAATAGCATTTTTTAGAAAACCTAATTCCAGGTCAGTCACAGTTTTTACCCAATAACTCTTTCCTCACTTCGAATTTTCCAAATTCCTTTTACAAAAATCTATTAACATTTTTATCTACAACTTTCATATTTTAACCATCTTCAAATTAAGTCATTAAAATTTTGGAATAATAGCTAAAATTTATTGTCTTAAAACAGAATTCAGAAACTACATAAACCCTAACTCATTCTTTACATTTTTAACTTAATTACCTCAATTATTTGTCAAATCAAACCTTAAAACTCTTAAATACAATTAAAAATGATAATTTTAAAATCATTACCTTAAGTTAAACTTTTGGATTCCATCTTCTTTGATCTCTCCAAATAGCTTCACATAATCTCCATCAACTTCCTTTCTTAACTCTTCTTTTTCTCATCTCTTCCTATGTAATTTTGGTTGATTTCTATGGAAAGGTTAAGAGAAATTTGTTTGTTGTTTTTCTTCCCTTTGGTATGGCCACTTCCTTTGTTAATAGCTATTCTTATCCTCTTTTTTCATACACCAAAAGCCAACTTAAAAGAAATGAAGATAGAAGTAGAAATTTCTAGATTTTTGGTGATTTGTCACTTATTCAATTAATTAATAAATCAATTAATCATTTTCTATCAAAAATTCATCTCCTCCACCACTATGGCCAGCCACCTAGCTCTATTTCTAGAAAGGTGGGTCCCACAACTTTGTTTAATTGCACTTTTGGCTCAAAATTTTCCTTATTTATATTTTTAACCCCAAAACTTTATGTAATTTATTTTGTCTATTCTATTTAGATTCAACCTAGAGTGTGGGGAGTGAAATACCTTATTTTAAGTTGTTCTATCATTTAAAAATAGTTCTAGATCATTTATAGATCCCAGACAATGGATTTCCAAAATTGCACCCAAAGTTGCCTTTATTTATAATTTTGGCATTACTCTTATTTTTAGTATTCCAAAATATTTTTCAACTCTTTCTTTTAACCATAATTTGACATAAAATTAAATTATTTCATCCCCCCAAGTCTGGGTCAAAAATTTTTAAATTAGCCGGATTGCTATTTTCCCGGTAGTGTTTCCAACACCGACGATTTTCAGAAAAGTATTTCATTTATATTCTAACTGTGTCTCTAAAATTATTTTCAATCATTTCAATGATTTCAAATCACAAACTGAAAACTAGATCATGCATTCAAGATAAGATCTCCTAGGGTATTACCATTATACTGCTTGTGTGATTGAGATAGATGATAACATTTTGCGTGTTGATTTGATTGAATTGCCTATGTTAGAGCTTGATGTGATCCTTGGTATGGATTGACTAATGACACATCGAGTAGTTATTGATTGTTATAGAAAGAGGGTTAAATTCTTGCCTGAGGGGCAGCCTGAATTTGAATTCCTGGGTGATATACGGGAGTTTGGAATCAGTTTTGTTTCTGCTATTTAGGCTAGAAGGATGATAGGAAAAGGTTGTTCAACATACCTAGCCCATGTGATTGATGTGCAGAAGATTTCTGTAGATATTGATCAGAGATCAGTGGTTAGGGAATTCTCTGATGTTTTTCATGAAGAATTGCCAGGATTACCCCTAGATAAGGAGATAGAGTTTGAGATTGAGGTGTATTTAGGCACCGATCTGATATCCATTCCTCCATACATAATGGCACTACTAGAATTGAAAGAGATAAAGGTGCAATTGCAGGAGTTATTAGACCGAGCAGTTCTCTGTGGGGTGCTCCAACATTATTTGTGAAAAAGAAGGATGGCTCTCTGAGGATGTCTATTGATTATAGACAGCTGAAGAAGATGACAGTGAAGAATAGATATTCGTTGCCACTGATTGATGATCTGTTTGATCAATTGCAAGGTGCCAGTCATTTCTCTAAGATTGAATTGAGATCTGGGTATCACCAATTGAGAATCAAGAAGGGTGATGTACCTAAGACTGCCTTTAGGACCCGATATGGACATTATGAGTTCTTAGTATTGCCATTTGGGTTGACTAATGCACCTGCTGCGTTTATGGATTTGATGAACAGGGTGTTTAGGCCATCCTTGGATAAGTTTGTTATAGTGTTTATTGATGACATTCTTATCTATTCCAGGAGTGATGAGGAGCATACAGAGCATCTGAGGATTGTATTGCAGACACTTTGAGAGCATCAGCTGTATGCTAAATTGTCTAAATGCCAGTTCTGGCTAACAAAAGTATGTTTCCTTGGTCACGTGATTTGTAAGGATGGTACTATGGTAAATCCTCAGAAGGTTGAAGCAGTTGCAAATTGATCTCAGCCTTCTAGCATTTCTGAGATCCATAATTCCTTTAGTATGGCAGGATACTATAGGAGATTTGTGAAGGATTTCTCCAGAATTGCTACTCCATTGACTAAGTTGACTCGAAAGTAGGAGAGATATCTGTGGACTGATGAGTGTGAGAGCAATTTTCAGACTTTGAAATCTTGCCTCACGAGTGCTCCAGTATTAGTATTGCCATCAGAGGATGAGAAGTTTACAGTGTACTGTGATGCTTCTCGAATTGGATTAGGATGTGTTTTGATGCAGCTTCGGATAGTGATTGCCTATGCTTTTCGACAGTTAAAGAAGCATGAGGGGAACTATCCGACACATAACTTAGAGATGGCAGCAGTAGTGTTTGCACTGAAGATATGGAGGCATTATTTGTATGGGTCTAAATGTGAGATATATATTGTTCATAAGAGTTTATAGTATATACTTCAGTAGAAGGATATGAACCTCGACAGTGCAGATGGGTTGAATTACTAAAGGATTATGATTGTGAAATCCTTTACCATCCGGGCAAAGCTAATGTAGTAGCTGATGCTTTGAGCATGAAGTCTATGAGCAGTCTAGATCACATCTCGGTTATCAGGAGACCTTTGATCCGTGAGATGCAGGAGTTATCTGATATGGGTGTAGAGTTGGATTTGGAATCCTGGATCGAAACTAGGCTCTGATAGCCCAATTTCAGATTGAGCCACTATTGATTGATGACATTAAGGTGGCACAAGATAGGGATTCATATCTATTGAAACTTAAGAGTGATGTTCTAAATGGTAAGGCAACAGAGTTCACAGTAGAGAATGATGTATTGAAATGTCAGAAGCGTATATGTGTACCCGACATTGATGGGATACGAGATTAGATTATGAGAGAGGCTCACTATTCATTGTATAATGTACATCCTAGGATTACCAAGATGTACGATGATCTAAGAGATGTGTATTGGTGGTCGGGTATGAAAAAGGATGTAGCTCGATTTGTCTCTACATGCTTAGCCTGTCTGCAGGTTAAATTTGAGCATCAGAAATCGTCTGGCTTGCTTCAGGAGGTTGAGTTGCTTGAGTGGAAATGGGAGCATATCACTATGGATTTTGTAGTCGGTTTACCGAGGACTACACAGGTTATAACTCCACATGGATTATTGTAGATCGATTGACGAAGTCTGCTCATTTCCTAGAAGACTATTTACTCTACAACTCAGTATGCACAGTTGTATGTGGATAAGATTGTACGGCTTCATGGAGTGCCAGTTATGATCATATCGGATAGGGGTACGCAGTTTACCTCTCGATTTTAGCAGAAATTCCAGGAAGCTATCGGTACCTAGTTAAGGTTCAGTACAGCTTTCCATCCACAGACTGATGGACTATCGGAGAGAACTATCCAGACTTTAAAGGTTATACTTCGGTTATGTGTTCTGGATTTTAAAGATAACTGGCATCAGTATTTGCCACTGATTGAATTCTCCTACAACAACAGTTACCATTCTTCTATTGGAATGGCTCTATATGAAGCACTGTATGGTAGGAAATGCAGATCTCTAGTGTGTTGGGTGGAACCAGGAGAGAAACAGATAGAGGGACCAAAATTGATAAAAGAAACAGTGGAAAAGGTGCCTATCATGAGAGATCGAATGAAGACCGCTTTCAACAAATAGAAGAGTTATGCTGATCCAAAGCGGAAGGATGTGCATTTTGCAGTTGGTGACCATGTCTTTCTTAAAATCTCACCAATGAGAGGTGTTATGAGATTTGGAAAGAAAGGGAAGCCATCACCTAGATTTGTAGGCCCATTTGAGATACTTGATAAGATTGGTACTGTGGTGTCACAGCCCAACTTAGGAGCCATGACGGTCCTAGGGTACGGGTGATGCTTATGCTACCAATACCGCAAAGAACCCATAAACTATACTATATGGCATGCATACACAAATAAGCTTAATACAGCTTAAATAATTCAAGAAAAAATCGGGTAGCATCTCCTCTACTTAAGGAGCATGCCCTGCTGCTAAAAACACAATTTATACACTTCTATATTCAATCACAACCATCTCAAATAAACAAATCCCTCTGGATCCCCACAACTCCTCAAATTCATATACAACTCAATATTCAACACAATCTCATATATGAACAACTATATATAAATATTAACTTATACTCCAAGCACTTTATATACAAACTCAATGCAACAAACAAATACAATTATTACATGCCAACTAAAACAGTACCATGGAACTTTAACTATATACTTTATTTACAATACTTTGAAATTTTGAGATTACATTTATA
>CANXYC012419172.1:0-14110 GCA_948193065.1 Aleurites moluccanus | reverse complement strand
GTATCAGAGCTAAAGGTTCTATTTGCTTTATATTGTAAGCATGCTATATATATATATGTAACCCTTGTACCATTGAGCATAGGTATTTGTACATCGTCAAAGTACAATCATCGTTATTGTTTATATTTAGCGTACCGATATGAAATTACTCTTTCTAATTTGATTCTGTGTTTTCTTATAGTGTGTGAGGATGTCTCAGCACGCTTCGGGATCGAATCTTCCCGCAATTGACAGGGATTATTGAGAGTTAAGTGGTGAGGCAGAAGTTGCCTCTAATGCCTCAATGCAAGCGACTGAACCATCTAGGAGTCGTAGGCACACTAAATCTTTTATGGCGGGGATGCACCCTGGAGGCAGGAGATGCAGGAGTTTAGGAGGGAAATGTTGTAGATATTATAGACTCATTTGGCAGCACAACCTGCACTAGTGCAGCAGCCTCCTCCACCACACATTCAGCCTGAAATATGGCCTAAGGCACCCCCAGTGCCAGTTGATCATTTAAGGCAAAGGGATTGCCGGATTATACCCAAGGGTGGGGTGACTATGTTAGAGTTTAGGAGATTTCAGTTACCCACATATGCAGGGGAATATGGCATGGATCCTAGTGATTTTGTAGACGAGGTGGATAAGGTTGTTAGGAAGCTACCCTATTTTGATGCCAGAATAATAGAGCTGGTGGATTTATTATTACAGAAGGATGCTTCTACCTGGTTTGATGAGCACATAGATGAGAATATTCATAGAGATGACCCGATGACTTGGGCTGAGTTTAAATAGCGGTTGATGGATGAGTTCTTGACCGAAGGGCTTAGATCAGGGAACATTGTTAAATTTGAGCAGTTAAGTCAGGGCAATCTTATTATTCCTGAGTATGCCAGAGAGTTTAGGCGACTGAGTAAGTATGCAAGGAGGATAGCCCCAACTGAGGCAGACCTGATTGACAGATTTAGGAGAGGGTTGCATGCTCCATTGTTTAATGTCCTCCTAGTTGTGGAATTTACCTCTTTGGGTAAGGTTATTGATAAAGCTGCCCAGATGGAAGCTAAGTACAGAGAAGAGAGATCTGTGAAAGACCAGAGGAAGAGGGGTAGAGGCGGTGAGTTTAGGAGGCCTAGGGAGGGATCTTCACAGCTGCAGTCAATTCAATTACCTCCCAGGTCAGGACATTTAGTTTCATCTCAGAGATAGGGGAGACCCCAGTATAGAGAGTAGGGAGGGAGATTTGCTGCTCCTGTTTATTCACAGGGATCTAGTAGGCCCCGACAGATGACCTCAGAGCTACCTTTTTGTAGACATTGTGGAAAGAGGCACATTGGGGAGTGTCGGATGAGATCAGGAGCATGTCTCCGGTCTGGACAGTTTGGCCACTTCTATAGAGATTGTCCTATGTGGACTCCGTAGCCGACAGGTAGTATAGGATCTCAACCGACAGTTCAGATGGGCAGAGGGGGACTCAGTAGGGGTAGACCATCAGTTGCAGGTCAGACATCAGGCCAGTCAGTTGCTGGCAGGGGTCAGGGGAGAGTTTTTGCTATGACCCCATAACAGGCCCAGAGTTCTCATGACACAGTTGTTGGTATGGTTTCTATACAACTTGATATTGCTTATGTGCTATTTGATACAGGTTCCACGCACTCATTTGTTTCACCTGTATATGCTGGGAGATTGGGGATTGATAGGAAACCATTACCGATACCATTAGATGTTGCTACACCCGTAGGGAAAATATCATTGTGGGTTTTCGATATGAGCATTGTGTTGTGACTATATACGATCATGTGTTATATGTTGATTTGATTAAACTGCCTATGCTTGAATTTGATGTCATTTTAGGCATGGATTGGTTGACAGCCTATAAAGCTGTGATTGATTGTTTTATGAAGCATATAGATTTCAGGCTTGGTGATCGGGAGACCTTTAGCTTCCAGGGGGAAGTAAATAGATGTGCATCGGGTTTAATATCTGTGATTGAGGCGAGTCGATTGATTCGGATGGGATGTGAGGCATATTTGGCTGCAGTAGTAGATACTACTAAAGCATCAGTTGCATTGGATGATATTCCTATTGCAAGGGAATTTTCAAATGTGTTTCCAGATGATTTACCAGGGTTACCTCCTGAAAGGGAGATAAAGTTTAAGATTGATGTATACCTAGGTACTGATTTGATTTCTATTGCACCATATCATATGGCTCCACCTGAATTGAAAGAGCTAAAAATGTAGTTGTAGGAACTCCTTGAAAAGGGGTTTATTCGCCCTAGCAGTTCACCTTGGGGAGCTCCAATTTTATTTGTTAAGAAGAAATATAGGTTACTTCGGATGTGTATCGATTATAAACGTTGAACAAAGTGACAGTAAAGAACAAATACCCATTACCCAGGATTGATGATCTTTTTGATCAATTGCAGGGAGCTTGCTACTTTTCAAAAATTGATTTAAGATCAGGGTATTACCAGTTGTGGATTAAAGTGAAGCATATTCGGAAAACTGCTTTCAGAACCCAATATGGCCATTATGAGTTCTTGGTACTGCCATTTGCCGCAGCTTTCATGGATTTGATGAATCTGGTATTCTGACCCTATCTTGATCGATTCATTATTGTTTTTATTGATGATATATTGGTGTACTCAAAAAGCAGATAAGAGCATGAGGAGCACCTCAGAATCACATTGCAGACTATGAGGGAGAATCATCTTTTTGCAAAGCTTTCTAAATGTGAATTCTGGCTGAATGAGGTGACCTTTTTGGGGCATGTTATTGGGAAGGACGGTCTTAAAGCCGACCTGCAAAAAGTTGAAGCGGTCGCAAATTGGCCATGCCCTACCTCAGTGACGGAAGTGCATAGTTTCCTTGGTTTGGTAGGATACTACCGTCAATTTGTAAAGGATTTTTCCAAAGTTGCTTCTCCTCTAACGAAGCTAACAAGGAAAGATGTAAAGTTCCAGTGGGATGATAGGTGTGAGACGAGTTTTCAAACCTTGAAGAACTGTCTTACGAGTGCTCCAGTTTTGGCACTACCTATTGAGACTGGTACGTTCTCCATTTATTGTGATGCTTCCAGAATTGGTTTGGGATGTGTATTGATGCAAGATGGGAAGATAATTGCATATGCATCTCGACAGCTAAAAAAGCACGAGGTAAACTATCCCACCCATGACTTGGAGTTAGCAGCGGTTATTTTTGCTTTGAAGATATGGGGACACTATCTCTATGGGGTGAAAGGTGAAATATACACTGACCATAAAAGTCTCCAATATCTCTTACAGTAGAAAAAGTTAAACCTGAGGTAGAGACGGTGGGTAGAGCTATTGAAAGATTATGATTGTCAAATATTCTATCACCCGGGGAAAGCAAATGTAGTGGCGAATGCTTTGAGCCATAAGTCGATGGAAATTTTATCACATGTATCGGCTACAGAGAGGTCTTTGGTACAGGATCTTCAAGAATTATTTGTTGTGGGTCTATAGTTTGATTTGGAGACTAGAGGGCAGTAGTCTGTACTAGTGGCACAGTTTCAGGTGAGACCACTATTACTTGATGAGATTAAAAGCTCTCAGAATGTTGATCCGCAGTTAGTTCGGATTAGAGAATTATTACAAGAAGGGAAAGCTCCAGATTTCATAGGTGATGGAGGGGTATTGAAATGTAAAGGGCGATTATGTGTACCGGATGTGAAGGGACTTCGGGAGCAGATTATGTAAGAGATACATTACTCTCCTTATACAGCGCACCCTGGTACAACAAAAATGTACCATGATTTGAAAACTCATTACTGGTGGCCGAATATAAAGGGCAAAGTTGCTCGATGTGTATCTACCTGTTTAGCTTATCAACAGGTGAAATTTGAACATCAGAAACCCTCTGGTTTATTACAGGAGATAGAGTTATCGGAATGGAAGTGAGAACAGGTTACCATGGATTTTGTGGTTGGATTACCACGATCTCGGAGGGGTTATGATTCGGTATGGGTAATAGTAGACCGTTTGACAAAGTCAGCTCACTTTTTAGAGGTGAAGACTACCTATACTGCTGCACAGTATGCTCAGTTGTACATTGACAAAATTGTGCAATTACAGGGTGTTCTGACAGTGATCATTTCTGACAGGGGTACTTAGTTCACATCCCATTTCTGGCAGAAATTTCAGGAAGCATTGGGTACCCAGTTGTATTTTAGTACAGCTTTTCACCCTCAGACAGATGGCCAATCAGAGTGTACAATTCAAACATTAGAAGATATGTTACGTCTCTATGTTCTGAACTTTAAAGGTAGTTGGGATCAGTATCTTCCACTGATAGAGTTTGCTTATAACAACAGCTACCACTCCACGATTGGCATGGCACCATATGAGGCATTGTATGGACGAAAATGTAGATCACCCGTGTGTTGGATGGAACCCGGTGAGAAGCAGTTGGAGGGGCCGGATTTGATTCGTGAGACGATTGAGAAAGTTCCTTTGATTAAGGACAGAATTAGAACAGCTTTCAGTTGTCAGAAAAGCTATGAGGATCCGAAGAGGAGAGATGTACAGTTCTCCATAGGTGATCATGTATTTTTGAAAATATCACCTATGAAATGAGTGATGAGATTTGGAAGGAAAGGAAAGTTGTCCCCTCGGTTTATAAGGCCTTTCGAGATTCTTGATCAGATTGGTAATGTATCTTATCAGTTGGCCCTCCCGCCAAATTTGAGCCATGTGCACCCGGTATTCCACATATCTTTGCTAAGGAAATATATGTCTGACCCTTCACATATCCTTCAGCCACAGGACATTGAAATTGATGAGGAGTTGTCATATGAGGAGATTCCAATGGAGATAGTAAACCAACAGTCAACTTAGAAATAAAGAGATTCCGATGGTAAAAGTTCTATGGCACAACAGGAAGTTAGAGGAGTGTACTTAGGAGAGTGAGTCGGAGATAAGGAAGAAGTACCTCAGCTCTTCAGTCACTCAGGTAATTGATTTTAAACATTGCTAATTATTAAATTCGAGGATGAATTTTTTATAAAGGGGGTGGAATGTAACACCAAGTCCTAACCGAGCCTATTATAGTTAAGGACCTTCAAGAATTTCTGTTATTTTATTTGAAATTAATTTGATGTGTTTACATGTGTGTTTGATTGTTAATTGATTATTTGGGAAAAATAAAATAATGATAATAAAATAAATAAATAAAATAAAACAGCCAAATTGGATTACAAAAATAATAGGACTTGATTGCAAAAGGAAATAAAAAGTAGGGATTTAATTGGTAATTTATAAGGACCCAATTGGAGTAAAAGAGTAGGAGGGATGAGTAAATGATATTTTACTCATCTTGATTCAATGAATCAAGGTATTGGTACATTCTAATCCTAAGGATGCATGTATAGGTTGCAAAGATTACTTTATGAGCTTGGTTGTATGGGATAGGATGGCATAAGTCCATTAACTATTAAATTAACCAAAACAATTCTGCATTTTTCCCATTCTCCCTCCTAAAACCGTGAGCTTCACCATTGAAAAAGAAAATTTCTCCTTTTGGTTCGGCCATTGAAGAAAGGATTCAAGAATTGTGTTAATTTTTGAATTTTGGGTAGAAACATTCATCTCATCTCCTCCATTTCTTCAAACTAAGTTCCAATATCAGTTTGGAGGTGTCATTTGAGAGCTAGGGTTCGGCCATTCAAGGGATTTGAGTAGGTAAGTTAATTTTTCAAGTTGGTTAGTGATTTACCTACATTTAAATGTTGTTTGGATGCTTGAATGGTGGAATTAAACATCTATTGTATAATTTTTCTTGGTGGCTGAATTGACTTGAGGAAATTTGGGAAAAATTTGATTTTATGTTTCAATTGGGAAATTGATGTTATTAATGATGTTAAATAGATGTAATGAATGTTAATTGGATGGTAAATTTTGGATTGAATTTTAATTTAGGATTTGGCCATGAAACCGAATTGGGGGGATAGGATTAGGTTAAATTTTCTTCAATAATTCTGCAATTGAATGTTTAAATCTTAAATTGATATGGTGAATTGATGTTTGAGTGCTTGAATTGTAAGAATAAACTTAAAGTGAGAAAAGCCCCCTTTGGCCGAATGCTTCAATTGGGGAAAAGTGGGGATTTGTTTAGTTTTAGTGAAATTGATTGTTTAGATGTGTAATTGGTGACTTGAATTAGTTAATTGTAGGTCTAATTGAAGAATTAATTGTTGATTTGGGAAAAACCCCCAAAACCGAACCTAATTAGGGCAAGCATAGGGAATTTGGTTTGAATTTGTGTAATTAAGCTTAGAATTATTTAATTGATGTGCTTAATTGTGAAATTGGGAAGTTGAATTGGGAAAATGGAGTTTTGGAACTTTAGCCCCTTTGGGCCAAATGGTATTGAGCAAAAATTTGGAGTTTATGAGTTAATATGTGTGTGCAATTTGATAAGTGTATGTGATATGGTTAATTGATAGGTATTTGTAACATAGAAAGAGATTGGTATGTTTGTTATGAGTTTGAAATGTGTTTAGGTCTTTATGACCTATAAAGTTCAAAATGCTTTGGCATGAACGTAAGCCCAAACTTATTTTAATATATTAATATATGTATGAATTTATGTATTGTACAGGAATTTGAGGTTTAAATATTGGTATCCAAAGATTGGCTTTGGCCAAATGTCCTATATGTGCAAAAAGGGCAAAATTGTCATTTGATAGGAAATATGACCATTGGTTGTGAATTTGATGTGTATTGTGTATATTTGTGATGAATAAATCCTTACGGAGAGTAAATATATAAATATAGGCGAGCCTCCCGAGGAAGGGACAAGTCGGGCAGTCGCCGCAACTGTTAGGGGGGTCGATGGGCTAGCTTAAGGCTTCGTGCCTTAGCTACATTTTGGAAGTAAGTTTTTATATACAATCATTGTATTTATACATCATATCGCATAACATATGCATTTGAGCTGATTGGATACTTAAAAACCCTAGTTTTATTGGAAATGTTAAATTGGCATCTAAAATGACCCGCCGAACTGACATAAATTGTCTAAAACTTCCTACCATTATAACTCGAGGCCTAGAAAGTGTTTTAACCCAAAACTTGGACCAATCCTTTCCCCTATCCCTAAGCTTCAAATTGATACCAAATAGTCCATCTAAATGTGTTCCTAATATAAAGAACCAGAAACTCCTCGAAAATCCTAAAACAGACCTGTAATTTGACTTGCCAGTTGCGTCAGCAAAACTGGGCCCCTACGGGCCCGTTTCTTAACTTTGGTCAGTATGCCTATTTGATACATGTGATATGAAAATGAGTTGTTATATGTGAAATTGAGCTATGTTTGTGATCCTATATCTATTATATGAGACTTTTGCATATGATAATATAACAGGGCTACTACGACGGGGTAGCGGGATTATCCATCGACCGTGTGCACACTGGTATCTATTGGACCCTTGCTAGAGAGGGGAGTTATATTCTCTAGTTGTGAGAGCCGATCACTCTTAAATAACTATTGGTTTCGAGCTATTGCGCCACATATATATATATTGGTTAGCACAACTGTGCATATTGGACATATTGGCCTTATTTACCTGTTGTATCATATGTAATGTGACTCATACTACATGTTATTATCGTTCAACATACTTTGGACATTTCATATGCCATACTTATAGTTCATTACTTGTACCACATATTTCCAGTACTATTGGTTCTATCTTTGGCTATATTGCTACTAACCTTTTCAGGTTTCGGTTCAGCCTAAATGGTATATAATTATCATGCATTTTTGTATATAATTACTTACTGAGTATTTATACTCACCCCCATAGTTGTAAATCTTTTCAGGTGACAGTGAGGTCCAAGTTCCACAGGCTCATCTTTCTTCGCCGTTGACATTTGACACATCTATGTAAATATTATGGATTAATCTTTTGTTCCAAAAATGTGTCTAGTTGCTCCATGGTACTGTAATCTAAAGTATGAGTAATTAGACTTGGTATGTATGTAATTATCTTTGTGTGGTTGTTGATATAGTTGTCTATTTTGGGGATTATAACAGGTATGATATGATAATGGGTTATGTTGTTATTTGAGAAGTATGGATGAGTTGAGAAATGATATTGGAAGTGTTCAAATTGATAAATTGGCAAATTGGCATGTTGAAAATACAGAGAAAACTCTGCCGAATTTTCGGCAGGACATTGACATAATGTGTAAGTTTAAGAATTGGCATGAGGAATAATATAGTATAATATGAATGAACTAGGATGATATATGAGCTTTTAGAATGAATTAAGTTATGAGTATTAGATATGTTGTATTAGGGGTTCATCGTGGTACTGGTAGCCTCGGACGAATCCCGTACCCTTAGACCGTCGCGGCTCCCTGGTTTGGGTCGTGACACCCATCAAGAGGGATATCTGTCATATACATACTATACATTAATCAGGTTCATTACATAATGACCTAAGGTCCATTATGCATTTATCAATAACATTAGCAATACTTATATCAATAATGTAACAATAATTAAGTAATTATATGAAAGATATCAATTAGGTTTTCGACAAAAGATGATAAGTCAAATCATTCCAATGGCTATACTTCGAATTAATTAATACCAAGGATGCATTCAAAAGCAAAGTGAAATTACACATCTGTTTTACTAGAATAGGTTAACAATTCGATATCATATATATATATATCCACATTTGACTATTCAAGAAATATGGAATTCAATAGATTATTCAATTATATGTAACGATAAATCCGATGAAAACATGCTTGAATGGAAACAAAATTCAAGCAAAAGGAACAATGTGCATTGGTCAATATTTATTAACTTTCAAAGTGGTTTCAATAATTAGAATTGGGAACAATTATAAATGAAGTAATATATAGTTATTCACCTTACAAACCAAAATACCCAAATTAAGCTCCCTTCTTAAGCTTCCTTTTCTTTGCCTCTAGAAGCTATAATACAATTTAAACACAATTTAGGTTCAATCCAATGTTGAATTGCTCAAATTCTAAAGTAACTTTGAAAAACCCCTTAATTATCAAAATCTCAGGTTTTGACAATCGTAGTTCGTTTACTAATATCTCCCACTACAATTATCCAATTATTTCAATTATTTTTTCTAATTAAACTAGACATATAAAGTTCTAACATATCCAAAATTGAGGCCATTTTAGTCACTACACAATTTATGGTGAATTTCTAAACTAGGGCCTGCAACACTATAACCAGCTTGCAAACAACCTGCAACTTTTACCCGAACAAACTTCGCTCTTTCATTTATAATTCAGTATGTAAGTGTCCAATTACCATTATCTTTTCACAGGTTTTTATCTAAAATATAAAAGAACATTTTTCATGTTTTGAGTTTCCCTTGAATCAAATCTTAAGGTCCTATAAAATGCAAAACTCAGTAGGGTATCTCAGTGGAACCCTAACCCGAGCCAGTCCTGATCAGGGCTTTGTAGCTCACAACACAATATGAATTTGGCAAAACTTACTTATACACATATAATCTGGACACATGTATCTATAACTTTTATATTTTATGATTTTCAAATTTATGAATTTAAGTCCACAAAAATATTCTGCTCATAACCAGGAATTTCAGAAATTCTGAAATTTCAGAATTTCCCCCTAACACACAACTTTACACAACAAACCTCAATTCCATTTCTACCACTAATTACTTACATATAACCTCATATAAGGTTTTTTATACTATCAATTTGATTTGTATTACACTAATTCATAAATGGAAATTTTTACCTAAACCAAACCCTAACTCAATCTTCCCATCTAACATGTTTCTTCAAATTCTAACTCCATAGAAATACTATCCAACCTCCATTCTCTCATTTACAACAAAAAAAAATCAAACTTTAGAGCAAGGAAGAAATTAACTCTTGAGATCCTTAGCTCCAAATGCTTAATCCAAGCCCAAATAGTTTAATTAGAGATTATGGGGATGATTATTTGTGAAGGATGGAAGGTTGGATCATGGATTTTGGATAAGGTATGAAGAAAATTTCCTCTTGAAGCTTCAACAATGGGGGTGTTCAAATGGAGAAGATGATTCATTTGGCTAAGGGTTATATATGTCTATTGGTTTAAAATTTATCCATATTTACCACTTTGCCATTTTCAATTTAATTTCTATCTCATTTTTCCTTTAATTCTTTAAATACTTTCCTATATTTAATTTCTCCTCCATATATTTTTAATACACTCTTTATAATATCTATTTTAATTCATTAAGGTCACTTTGTCAAAAGAGCTACAATTATTTAATTAAAAATCGAGTTCTATGTGATGCTTATAATTAAGCTTATTTAGAGCTTCTAACTAGAATTAATTATTTCATTACCTATTTCATTCAATTAAAGTCTCAACTAAATTCTATAATTTCATTTAATATCTATATTTAATTGTCCTTGATTAATTTCAGTTATTGATCTCTTGAGAATCTCAAAAAAAAAAAAAAAAAGTTCTACCCGATTGACGGTTCATTCGTTTTTTCATAAATCCCTTTTAAACTCTCAATATTTCTTCTTAATTTCCTTTTATACTTGGGTGAGTTATTACACTCTACCTCCTACAAATAAATTCATCCTCGAATTTAAAAACAACAGTCTTACCTCAAGTGGAAAACAACTGAGGATACTTCTGTTGCGTAATGGATTTGCTTTCCAAAGTGCATTCTTCAGTACTTTGATTCCGCCATAGTACTTTCACCATTGGGATTTCTTTATTCCTCAATCTTTTCACCTGTCTATCCATTATCTGCTCTGAAATCTCTTCATATGATAACTTATCATCTACTTCAATCTCTTATACTGGAAAAACATGTGACGAATCCAATAAGTACCTTCTCAACATAGAAACATGAAAGACTGGATGCATATGGCTTAAGCTCGGAGGAAGAGCTAAGCGATAGGACACATTCCCAACTCTATCCAGTATCTCAAATGGCCCTATATATCTTGGTGACAATTTCCCTTTCTTTGCAAATCTCATTACTCCTTTCATTGGGGAAATTTTTAAGAACACATTATCACCAACTACAAATTGTACATCCTTCCTCTTTGGATCCGCATAGCTCTTTTGTCTGTTGAATGTTGTCTTCATCCTATCTCTGATGATCAGCACTTTTTCCATTGTTACTCTAATCAGATATGGACCTTCAATCAGCTTATCCCCTGGCTCATTCTAATATAGTGGAGATCTACACTTCCAGCCATACAATGCTTCATATGGAGTCATCCCAATTGTGAAGTGATAGATGTTGTTATAAGCAAATTCCACCAGTGGTAAATACTGATCCCAACTACCACCAAAATCCAGAACATACAATCTCAACATATCCTCTAATGTTTGAATGGTCTGCTTAGATTGCCCATCTGTCTGTGGATGAAAGGCAATACTGAATTTTTGTTGAGTTCCCATCGCTTCATGGAACTTTTACCAAAACCGAGACATAAACTGAGGACCCCGATCTGAAATGATGGATGTTGGTACCCCATGTAAGCGTACAATTTTATCAACATACAACTGCACATACTAAGCTGCGGTATATGTTGATTTAACTTCGAGGAAATGAGCAGACTTCGTAAGTCGATCAACTATCACCCAAATGGAATCATAACCTTTTATAGTTCGTGGCAACCCAACAACAAAATGCATAGTCACCTGCTCCCATTCCGTTATGGTAATATGATTTCCTGTAACAACCCTGAAGGTTTCTGGTGCTCAAACTTCACTTACTGACAAGCTAAGCAAGTAGACATAAACTTAGCTACATCTTTCTTTAACCCTGGCCACCAGTAACTATCTCTCAACTCATGATACATCTTTGTTGCTCCAGGATGAACACTATAAGGTGTATAATGAGCTTCATGCATGATCCTTTCCCGCAGTCCATCCACATTTGGTACACACCATTTGTGACCCAATTTCAGTACCTCATTCTCTACTTTGAAATCGAAAGACTTCTCCTCTAACTTGTCTTATTTGTACTTTTCTACATCTTTCTTTATCTGTATCAAGTCTGGATCTTTATCCTGTGAAGCTTCAATTTCTACAATCAACATTGGCCTCACTTGAAACTATGCAATCAAAGCTTTTGAATCAGTGATCTCCAACCTGATACCCATATTAAACAGTTCTTTCAACTGCTTGACTAATGGTCTTCTATCCACTGCTATATGTGTTAAACTGACCATAGACTATGGGCTTAAAGCTACCGTTACAATATTGGCTTTACCTGGGTGGTATAGTATCTGACAGTCATAATCTTTCACCAATTCCACCCATCTCCTCTACTTTAGGTTTAGATCTCTCTGCTTCAGAATGTATTGAAGGCTTTTATGATCCGTGAAGATCTTACATTTCTCCCCATACAAATAATGCCTCCAAATTTTTAGTGCAAAAACCACAATTGCTATCTCTAAGTCATGAGTGGGGTAGTTCACTTCGTGCTTTTTCAACTGTCGTGAGGCATATGCTATCACCTTGCCATTCTGCATAAGCACGCATCCGAGTCCCACTCTAGAAGCATCGCAGTACACTGCAAATCCACCAGACCCAGATGGTAAAGTAAGTACCGGAGCAATAGTGAGATGAACTTTAAGTTTCTAAAAACTATCCTCATAAGAATCATCCCACTGAAACTTTACTTGATTTCTGGTAAGCTTGGTCAATGGAGCGGCTATTCGTAAAAAATCCTTCACAAATCTTCTGTAATAGCCTACCATACCCAAAAAACTCTGAATCTCGATAACATTAGTGGGCCTGGGCCATTCAGCTACCGTTTCTACCTTTCTAGGGTCAACTTTAATTCCCTTACTATTGATCAAATGCCCCAGAAAACATATCTCATGCAGCCAAAACTCACACTTCGACAACTTAGCATACAACTTGTGTTCCCGAAGTGTGTGCAATACAATTCTCAAGTGCTCTTCATGCTCTTCTTGAATTTTTGAGTAGATAAGGATGTCATCAATGAAAACAATAACAAACTTATCTAAATAAGGCTTGAGTATCCGATTCATCAATTCCATGAAGTTGCAGGGGCGTTGGTTAAACCAAATGGCAGCACTAAAAACTCATAATGACCATATCGAGTTCTAAAAGCAGTTTTCGGCACATCTTCTTTTTGAATCTTCAACTGATAGTAACCCAACCTCAGATCAATTTTTGAGAAATGACTGGCCCCTTGTAACTGATCAAATAGATCATCTATCCTTGGCAAAGGATATTTATTTTTTATCGTTACTCTATTCAACTGCCGATAGCCTATACACAACTGTAAAGACCCATCTTTCTTCTTCGCAAATAACACTGGAGCTCCCCATGGTGAACGACTGGGTCTAATAAAACCCTTATCTAACAACTCCTGAAGTTGTATCTTCAATTCTTTTAATTCTATAGGAGCCATACGATAAGGAGGGATGGAAAACGGATCAGTACCAGGAATAATCTCGATCTCAAACTCAATCTCCCGATCAGGTGCTAATCCTGGTAAGTCGTAGGGGAAAACATCAGGAAATTCATTTACTATGGGAATCTGATCAACCCCAGATACAGATACTCGTGTGTCAATCACTTGAGCTAAGTATCCCTGACATCCCTTTTGCAATAATCTCTAAGCACCAATAGTTGAAATAATATTACCCCGCACGTCATCTTTCTCACCCTGAAATATAAAAGCAGGTTGACCCTCTGGTCTGAACTCTATCCTCTTCCCATGACAATCGATAGAGGCTCGGTACTGGGATAACCAATCCATACCTAATATAATATCTAACTCCAGTATGGGTAACTCAATCAAGGTCACTGGTGAGTTTCTTCCCTCAATTCCCACTCTACAACCTTCATATTCCCGATCCACTACAATATTTCTACCCAATGGTGTAGAAACCTCCAAAGGTGTTTCCATTTTTCTACTCTCTTTTCCCAATTTATCTATATAAGCTGAAGATACAAAAGAATGTGTAGTGCCAGTATCAAATAACACTTTAGCTAACTCTGTCTGAATTAAAATTGTACCTTCTACTGTTGCATTAGATGCCCGAGCTTCCTGTTGGGTGATAGCAAAAACTCTACCCTGACCTCGT
>CANXYC012418928.1:0-35805 GCA_948193065.1 Aleurites moluccanus | reverse complement strand
ATTTTAATTTTAGAAAAGTAAATAGTTAAATAAAAATTAATTATTTTAATTTAATAAAAAGTAATTTTAAATTAAAAATAATATTTATTTTAATTTTAATTAAATAAAATAATTAATTTTTATTTAATTATTATTTTATTTATTTTTTATTTTTTATACATTTAATTTAAAAAAATATTTTTTATAAATAAATAAAATTTTAAAAATTAAATTATAATTTATTAATTACTTTTTAATCAAAGTCTATAAATATAAAAGTCGTATATTTTAATAACGTTAAAATTAAAATTATATTTTAAAAAATATTAAAAATTGATGTGATTTTAAGGCTAAATACAAGGATTAAAATTATATTTTATCTTTATTTTATTTAATATATAGTTTTCAGCAGCATTTCGTGGCCAATCCTATAAAACGTGGCAATCTCTTACTATATTAAACTGCTAACATCACCTGCCGTATAAGAGTCAATAGAATATAGTTATTTTGTTGGACCCCATAACAAAAAGTCAAAAACCCCAAAACTGAAAAAGCCCTTTCCCTTACTTTTACCCATATCTGATCTCTTTTCTCTATCTCTGAAT
Source organism: Aleurites moluccanus (assembly GCA_948193065.1). Classification (NCBI taxonomy): domain Eukaryota; kingdom Viridiplantae; phylum Streptophyta; class Magnoliopsida; order Malpighiales; family Euphorbiaceae; genus Aleurites; species Aleurites moluccanus. Next base: position 35,221 of record CANXYC012418928.1, on the reverse strand, counting down.
ATAAAATCATCATCTTCTTCTTAATTTTTATCCTTTGTTAGCGCCAACAGTATTGTTTGCTCCTTTATCTTTTGCTTTGCTTTTCAGTAAACATTCAAATCATTATTATTATTTATTACAACACAATAAAAACCAACAACAGTTGTTCCATTTTCTCACGACAGCCAAGTCGACATGACAATTCCAAACATCTGTCTCTGCTTCAGCTGTTCATTTCTTCATCAATTTCTACATCTCATCAATCATGGGTTGCTCTTCAAAGTTCTGTTCTTTCTCTATACGGCATCAGTTTGTGCTGCTCAGCAAGGAACTCCAGTACCACCCACGACGATTAATCCATTTTATGATTCTCAACCCAAATTCAGTCCTTCACTGGCAATTCTTATGATAATTATTGTAAGTGCTTTCTTTGTAATGGGTTTTTTTTCGGTCTACGTTCGCCGTTGTGCTGAGGGAAGATATAGAGGAAGTAACTTCAATCCTTCGGCTACCCCAATCGGAGGTGGAGGTCGGTGGTCCCGGAGAGTTCAGCAGGGGCTTGACGCGGCGGTTATTGAGACGTTTCCCACTTTTCTCTACGCTACCGTCAAAGGTCATAAAATCGGCAAAGACTCGCTAGAGTGCGCCGTGTGTTTAAACGAGTTTGAAGACGATCAAACGCTGCGTTTAATCCCTAAGTGTAACCACGTCTTCCATCCTGATTGTATCGATGCTTGGCTTTCCTCTCATACTACTTGCCCTGTTTGCCGTGCTAATTTGGTGCCGAAACCGGGTGATTCGTTATTCGATTCCACTCTTCTATTTGAACCGAATAATAATAACAACTCGGTTGAACCACCAGACCAACGGTCCAATAATATCTGCGATGAGACCCTAAACGATGATCTTCATATTCACGTTTCTGATGGTAATAATAATCAAAATAGAGAGGCACCACAACTAGAATCTCAGAATGTTATTTTATTGAACACAGCCAATCAGAACCGGCCACCTCGATCGCGGTCAACGGGATGGCGGCTTGGTAGGTTATTTCCTAGATCACATTCGACCGGTCACTCACTGGTTCAACCGGGAGAAAATTTAGACCGGTTTACTCTGAGATTACCAGAGGAGGTTCGAAGCCAGTTAATGAACACCCACTTGAACCGGACAAAAAGTTGTGTTACATTTACTAGAGCTACGAGTTCAAGAACAGGATATAGGAGAAGTGGGAGCAGTAGAAATTATTTAAACTATGAGCGGTTTGATCGGGAAGGACGACCAGAGCGATGGGGTTTTACAATGACTCCATCTTTTATTGCAAGAGCCGGTTCGGTTCGGTCATCAAAAGGAGCTGAGGGTAATAATGAGGTGAATGCTACTTCACCAAAGAATTTGTTAAAGTCTGTTAAAACTCCAATTGAACGTTTGTTTATCGGCGGAGACAACAGTGGCAGTAACAATAACGCTGGTGAGCAGTCGTCGGATCGGCTAAGGGGGAATGATGTGCTGTGTTAAATTGTCAAGCTTGGAGGCTTTGTTATTGTGCTGGATTTTGACCAATTTAAGAATTTGTGTACATAGTTTTTTTTTTTTGGCATTTTTTAGATTTTTTTTTTGTGAAAAAATAAATTAAAATAATGTTGGGAGTGAAATATAATGCAAATCTTCTATCTCATTTATTTTATCTTTTATCTTATGCATTTTATGTTGTCACGATATTTTTTTTAAAATATTTTGACAGTCAATATTTTTTTATTAATGATATAACGCATAAAAAAAATATATAAAACGATAAGATATCAAATAAAATAAAAAATTTGATTGAATGAAATATATCATCATTTATTAGTGCTTCACATATAATCAGTAGAATTCTTTAATTTTTAAATTTTAATAATAAAGAATTACTGAGATTCTGAATTATATTTCTTTATAATTCTATTTACTTTTTGTTTTTATATTTATATATATAACTTATTTATATGTAATCATGAAAATTTTAGAGTGTAAACTGCAATGAATTCTAATTAGATATATCACTTCCCAATTCCTTATTTTAATTATCTTTTTATTCAATTATTGGGTTAGTATATTTTTGAATTTTTATCTCTTAATTTGAAAGAGTTATATAAAGTAATGGGTTGAATTTTGACATAATTATAAATATCTTATTTTGTACGAATGGATATTAAATCTAATTTTCAAATTATTTTTTAAGAATAATATATATAAGTATATAACTGTTATAGTTACCAGTATATATAGACTGTAACGATGATGTAAATAAATTAATTTCTTGGATTTATCAATAATAATGTTTGGGGTTATAGCATTGTATAGCTGACAGTGTCATGATAAATTAAAATGAGCTTTACAAAAGAATTAATAGCGTTAATTGATGATTAAATTTAAAATTTTTATTAAAATCAATAATCACTGTTATTTTAACTGATAAGTTAAAATTTCTATTTTTTTTAATTAATTAATGAACTATTTTATCCGATGATTTAAAATAGATGTCATAAATAAGTGATTGATTATTTCTTCACAAAAATTAATGGTTGATACTAATCCAAGTTAATTAAGAACCCATTAGGCCGAAATGACACCAAATAATTGGATGTAGTATGACTAGGCTTGAATGAATATCCAAATAATTGGGCCTTCAAATCCATTAAAGCAGTTCTATTTTGCAAAAATCCATTCAAGTCTCAACCAAATTGATTCTGCTTTTCTTTTTTAATTTGTTTTTTATTATCTGTAAAAGACAAATTTTCATATCCACCCAAGAATATCATGAGTCGAGGCACTAAACATTTTAGGACCGAGATTAAATCAGCTGAATAAAAACTAGACAATAAATTTTGTTTTTCAGAATATGATATCATTCATTACTAAAAAAAAATAGATATATAACATCTTTAATCCAAGAGACTTGGACATATATTATCATCTTTGGTTTTCCAATTATATTCTTATTTGATATAAAAAAAAAATAAGAAAATAAATATTAAATCAAAAGAGAAATATCTAACAAAATATTTTCATATCGCAATAGTGGATTAATTACTCCTTTAACAGTATTAATAATATGCAAGACATTATTTTCAAATATGACTTGTTTATACACTTTTGTAATTGTCAATTGAATTGCTGTTTTTAAAGTCAGAGCTTCTAAAACAGCTACAATCCTAATATAATGGTATATTTTAAGGGATCAAGCTAAGATTTTGGTTAAATTAGGTCCATCAACTTAACATTTAATTTATTATTATTCTTATACATAAAAATTTATGAACAATAATTTTATCACACTGGTAATTATTAATATCATTTTTTAGTTAAAATTGCACCAAAATATATGGTGTTGAGAAGGACTGCTGTGTATTTTTACACAGCAACCACTCATGTATCCCATTTTAACTATTTAAAAAATTTTATAAAATTTTTTAAAAATTATATTTTGATAATATTTGATGTAATGAATCTATTAATGTATTTTTTATGCTAAACAAAACTTATTTGGACAGTTAAAAATATATTATAAATGTGTTAAATCTACACAATTAAATATAATACCTAAAATTTATAATGAATTTTTTCCTATCCAAATGATTTTTGTTTAGTATAAAAAAATACATCAATAGATTTATTATATCAAACACTATCAAAATATAATTTTTAAAAAAATTTATAAAATTTTTTAAGTAGTTAAAATGAAATTTTTTTTAAGGGTTGCTGTGTAAAAATACACAACAGTCCCTCTCAACCTATATATACGTGGCATACTTAATATTTTTAATAATTATTTACGTTAATCTATAAAATCACATAGATTTTTAATTTATTTATAGATATATATTTATTTAATAAAAAAATAAACATAAAGTCAAATCCATTTTTATTATTTAACATCGCAACAATAATTTAAACCCAATTGATTTTCATTCTCTATTCATTTTCAAACCTAACAACAATCTCAAAGTTAAAATAAATTCTTTGTTCATTTTCAAACCCAACAATAATCTCAAAAGCAAAAAACTCATTCTTTGTTCATCTTCAAACCCAGCAACTATCTCAAAATCAAACTCCCAAAATTAAACTTATGATACCACACCCAAAATCATCTTCTTCTTCATCCAAATCTAGAAGACAATCTCAAACTCAAATCACAAAAATCAAACTCACACCCAAAAGCGATTTCATAACCAGAAGCAATAAACCAAACCAAAAAGGCAAAATAAATCTAGATGGGTGATTTTGGTGATATGATGAAGATGGGTTTTGAATAAAAAATGGGTTTATTTTAAATTTGACGTTTTAATTTTTGATTTTTTTATGGTTTGATGTTTAACAAAGATGGATTTTAATGGATTTATTGATTATTAATAGTTTCTAATTTATGTGAATGAATAAAGAAGATAAATATGATTATATTTATGGGTTTGGATTTGAAGATTGATAAATCGATATTTGAAAGTTGATAAATTAGGATTTTAATTTGCTAAGAATAAGGAAAAGATAAAGAGTTTCTTCTTTCTCTTTCTCTTCCTTTTTCTTTATTTTTTATAAAATATATAAATATATGTAAATATAAATATAATAAAATTCACGTGCCATTTTAAGTAGTGTGAATTAATATTAAAAATGTTGAGACAAATATCACATATATATTTTGGTGAAATTTTAACAGAAAAATGATATCAAAAATTATCAATGCTATAAAATCATTATCGAGGAATTTTTATATAATAAATTAAAATTTAAGGATAATGATGAATTAAAAGTTAAATTCAAAAATAATAAATGTAATTTAACTGTAAGACTTTTGAAAAGTGATCCCTGATAATAACTGTATAACTTCCTGACTTTTGTTTTTTATTCACAACAACATTAAAATTTAATTTAACCATATTTACTAAAAGAGGTTCCCACATTAAATTGGATCTGCCAAATAGCTCTTCCATTTAAGTCATAGATAAGGAATTAAATGTCAAGCAACTTAAAATGCTTAATAATATGCAGAAGCTCTATTTAATATATCAACAATATTGAATTCTTCATGATGAAATACTGAGTCATAGATGGAACTAGCCACTAATTGAAAAACTTTTATGATTATAAATATCTATCAGTTTATAATACTATTGAGTAAGGATTGTCACGGTTCGTGAGTCATTCGATTTAAATCATATATTCAAACTGTTTATAAAAAAAGATATAAAATCTCAGAATATTCTATTTATATTTGAATTGATTTGATTTAATTAATATGAAATAATTTGGGTCTAAAAATTAATGAATAAATAAATAAAAAATCAAACCAAATCAAACTAGACCTAAAATATTTGAATCAAACCAATAAATTATATATATATATATATATATATATATATATATATATATATAACTCTAAATTTATATACACTATATAAACATAATAATAAACCTAAAACTAATTTATAATTTGTTATTTTTATTATGTACAATTAGATATTAGGATAGGATATAAATATATGTTATAATGTTATTCAATTGAGTACTTGAGATAATATTATTTAGTTTATTGATTAAATTAAATTATTTAATTTAGATTTAAAATTATATATTTTATTTTTTTAGAAATAGTCAATTATAGTTAATTTGTGATAAATTAATTATAATTTATTTAGATGCATTTTAATTTAATAATTATGGTACGTCATAAATTAAATTTGGTTTAGATGAAAAATTCTCATATTTAATTTTAAATTTTGTATAAAAAATAATCGAAAAATCAAATTAAATCGAACTAATATGAAATAATTGAAAATTGAACCGAACTAATTCAATCTATTTGATTCGGTTCGGATATTTTACATAATCTATTCAGTTTGATTCCTCCATTTAAAATTTTTGAAAATTTAGTTCGATTTAGAGATTTTTTAATTTTCAAACCGAACCAAATCGTATACAATGCTACTCAATTGTACTATTGCACTATTGCACATAGATTAGAGTCGGTGAATAGATGATTTAATTATTTAAATCGATTTTAAAAATATCAATGAGTTTATGATACTATTTCAATAGTTAGATGGGATATAGATTAATGATTAATCGGTTAGGTGGAGATTTCTAATTTTTCATATCAATATTTATTAACTTCAAAAATATTAACATAAAGCAAATCCAAAGAAAAATGAAATCCTGTATATTGTTAAATTATTTAGTTGGGATCGGCTTCAACATTAATTGGAAATATAAAATGTTTAACATTGTATTACTTATATTTTATGATAGAAATACAATGGAAAGGAAAAAAGGAAATTAGAAAACTTAAATTCGAGCAAAACAAGTTATTGATCCTTGAAGCAAATAGTGTGAAAATCCAAAGTAATTTTTATTATATATATGAACGTATCACAATGTAATACGGACATAAAATACACCATAAATGTGATGTAATGTAATAATTTTGATAAATTTTTATTTAGGTGGTCTTGAGAATTAATTTTGAATTTGTTAATTTGATTTTTAGTTAAAAATAAATTGATTAAAAATAATGATTTATAATAACATGATTCATTATAGAACCGAAAATAAGTAATAGTGTAGGACCGCAATATAAATTATTCATCTACCCATTTTAGAAAATGATATGAAATGTCCGACTCACATAAAGATAGTCGATCTCGATAAATTAAAGATCATTTTTATACCAGCAAAGATAACTTTTTCGACTAAATAAAACTTGAATGTCATGTAACTAGTAGACGAGTCTCCTCTCGCTAGATCATTCACAACTCTTTGAGATAGTGAATCACTTGACATCAACCTTCTTTCTTTTAAAGTTACGACTTTGATTTGGGAGTAACTCTACAAGCAAGACTTCTCATTATTATTAATAAGAAAGAGACTGCTTAGAGCTCCAAAGTCACCACCACTGTTACAACAATATATAAATTTGTTCACCAGTTATATAAGAGGTTGAATCAACCCTGGCAAGAATGATTGTCTCGCTAAACTTTAATTCTTAAGTGATATTTGTTCCTGCTTGTCAAGTCAATTTCTTTTAAAATAAATATAAATAGAGAAGATATTATTATTAATTATCTATTTACCAAAAAAAAAAAACGGTTCTAAAAGTTTTTAAACTAATTTTACTCTAAAAAATTTATTGGTTTAAGTATTAGAGTGTTTTTCCAAAGTAAAAATTTTGATGTTTATTTCTATCCTTATAGGTTCAAAAACCACACCAAAAGGCCTATGTACATTTAAACAGATTACCATTCTAACTTTTGAGGATCTTATTAGATCATCAGAAACATTATTTATTAGGACAAAATCATTTCACTTCACTTTCATTTTCACTTATGCTAGCTGGTTACAACGAATAATTGTTCTCTATATAGCTAAAGTAAGTATATTATTAAAAAGGTTGTTTGATTAAAGGACTCCTCGTAGACCTGCTTATGGGTCAAAGAACACATTCAACCCACTCGACCCATCCAATAAAAATACCAACGGATAGAGGAATTTTTCTTAAAGCTTGATCCGAATTCGAACAAGAAAGCCAATTTTTATCGATTGGACTTGGAATTAATTCAATTTATCATTATTTTATATAAATATACATTATACATAAAAATAAGGTTTATTTTTTAAAATATCTCAAACTTTTCAATTTTTTATAATTTTACCATATTATTTAAAAATAAATTATTATATCAAAAGCTTATAAAAAATAAATGTGAGGAATTTAATTTAATTTGTTATTCAAAAATGAGAGATGAACTTTTTAGTTAGTTTAAGTATAAAAGATTAAATAAAATATATTCTTTATATTTTTAATCATGTCACATATCATTAGGAGATAAAAATTCAAAATAATAATTTTGATCAATAGATATAATTGTGAATAATTTTAAAAGTTTAGTATATAATAATTTATTAAAAAATATAAAATTATAAAAAAAAAAATTATGATATTTCAACTCAATAGACCTAAAATAAAACGTTAGAATTACGAGTAAACACAAAATCTCTTATATTTCTTAAATTCACTACTTATATATATTTTTTACTCTATCTAATTTTAAGTTAATTAGATTATATTTTAAATTTAATTTTTATTAGATGTAGTATATTTTTTAACTTATAATTTTTCTATTAAATTTAATTCAAATATAATTTCATATAAATTTAAAAAAAATTAAGAAATATTATTGCGAGTTAGAGAAATCAAACCTAAAAATATATATTTTAATTGGGTCCGAATTTGGATAGTGAAAGAGAACTGGCCACTCGATCTGGGCCAGACTTGAACTTAATAAAAGAAATGATTCGGCCGGCAATTTGATCAGGTCTACTCCTCATGTCCATAATTTTTTTGAGTTTATTGCTATTTTGATAAGTGGGACCATTGAAAAAGTACCTAGAAAGAAGAATTAAAAAAGTCTTACATTTAATATGGGACCATCTTCCATTACTATGGCTGAATTATTGGGTATTTTTCTTGGTCTCGGCTTAAGCTTGGGACTACTTCTTGGTGGAATGTTGACAGCTTGATTGTTATTCAGCTGCTTTCCAAAGAGTCAGAAAAAGTTAATACTGGGTTTGTTAGGAATATCAAACAGTTACTACAAAGAAAATGGAGTGTGAAAATATCTCATATCTATGGAGAGATTAAATTTTATGCAGATTGAATGGCTCATTTTAATAGCACTTTTAGTTTAGAGTGTTAGAGTATTTTTAATGCAATTCTTTATTTTAAAGAGTATAATATCTAAAATATAGAGTATATTCTATATTTTTATAAAATAGAAAGTTAATTTTTTTTTGGAACTCCAATAGCTATATAATGACTCTTCAAAATTGATTTTTAAGAGTTTGGTTTAAGTAAAAAAGATACTTGAAATTTTTTAGTGTTCACGAAAAAAGATATATTATTAAATATTGAATTTTGGATAGAAAATTAGAGATTTTTATTGTAATCAAAATCTAAATTTAGATTATTTTGAGAGTTCATGATTTGAGAAGAAAATAAAAAAATTTGGCATAAAAGAAAAACATATATACCCTGTAATTGTATTTTTAATATATAAAAAAATAAAAATAAAAATAATCAGTAATTATTTTGCTTTGAAAACTGTAGAATATTTAATATACATATTAAATATTTTATGTAGAGAGTTGGTTTTGACTCTCCACATATGAAGAGTCAAGTTCCATTCTGTATTTTATTTTTTCAAATTAAAGAGCCTATTAAAATTCATAAATTATCATTAACTCTTTAAAATAAAAATATTTATAAATTTGAAGAGCCTATTAGAGATACTCTTAGATATTTGAAGGTTATTTCTTGGAAATTTCTAGCTTCCTTCTTTATTATATTAAAAATAAATTAAAAATTAAAAAATTTCAATTTATAAAATTATAGACATGTTTAAATTAATAAAAATTTTATACTTCAGTATTTTTTTTTATTAAATATGAAAAAATTCATAAAATAGTAAATTGTGTTGGTAAGTGGTATCCGATAATAATTGTTAGTGATCGTTCATAATTATTGATAGTGCTAGTTAATAAAATAATTTTTCTTTTTTATTAGAAAATTAAGGAAATTATTTTTCTAAAAAAATTAATTTTTTATTGATTAAAAAAAATATTTTCCATTGGTTAATATTTTTTTAGAGTATTCTAGATATTAGAAAATAGAGAAAATATTATACAAGAAAAAGATTTGCATCAGTGATGATGTCATTGCCTTAAAGATACATTAAAAACTATGAAAGGGGCGTAACAAAGTGTTGGCTTCTTGACAAAATTTATGTCAGGGTTAGTCTGGCTAATGGGGGATGAAAAATTATTCAGTGAATTTAGTATTTTTTTTTATTAATTGTCATTTAGTCTTTAAAATTTTTTACAATTAACAAAATGATTCATATATTTTGAAAAACTCATTATTTAGCCATTATTTTTTAATTCCGTCATATAAATAAGTCATTCCATTCTTTTTTTTTTTATATAAATTCCGTTAAAAATTAAAAAAAAAAAAAATTTATACCTAAAATACCATTTTTTTTATTTTCTTTTTATTTTCTTTTAGATTATGAGCATTATCCTAAAATAAAACTCATAACTTATCTTTCTCTCTCTCTTTACATATAAATTCGTAGTTATAAAAAAAAAATCCTATAAAAAATTGAGTTTAAAAAATTCCTATTAAATAATCAAAAGTTTAAGGATTAATTACTATTTAGTTCTTAAAATTTATTAAAATTAATGAAGTGATCTGTATTTTTGTGTTGCTGATTTGGAAAATTTAATGATAAGTAAATAACATTTTAATTGTTTTACAAGTATTTAATGATAAAGATGAACGGAACGACCAATTCTTTCGCGAAGTCAAAAGATAAAGACTATATAGTGATTTTTTTAAAATATAAACATCATTACATTAATTTCAATAAATCTTAAAAACTAAATAGTAATTAATTTTTTTTTTTCTTGATCACAAAGTATTCAAACCCACGGAATCTAACTAATTTAGACTCAATTCGGATAGACCAACAAATAAGATAAAACTCTCCTCATACCTATTTTTTTTATTTATAAGATTCGAACTCAAAATTTTACTTAAAAAAATAAATTTTTTACCATTTAAATCAACAAACTTTTTACTTACAACTTGAACTAATACCTAATTAGTATATTGATTCAATAGTGGCTAATTTAGTAACTAAATTCATATACTATAGTATTATATTGTACAAAAATAATACTATATGCAATTTATATATAATTCTTAAATTAAATGATTTCTTTACCCAATTAAAAATACGATATGAAGTGGAAAACAACCTGAATATCTTCTGCACTAAATAACATATTCAACCACTTTTTAATTGATTTTCTTATATATGAAAAATCTTTATATAAAAAGGAATGAAGGATTATTTAATTATTTTTTTAAATAAAATAAAAGTGACATGTCCAATTACAAGTTTTCTAGATTACCAGGTACACTTTATAATTGAGTTAATTATCACATGGCACAAACATTCAATTAATAGAATCTCAACTTCGAGTGGGATTATCATGCAAAAATGGTGTGATTATCATGAAAAAAAATTGAAGAATTTCTGTCAGTCTATCATGCAAAAATGGTGTGAATATCTGTGCTTAAAAAAAAAATGAGAGGAGGCAGAGGTAGTTGATAAAAAAAATAGAAATAATTAACAAAAGATTTTTTTAACAGAAGATGGAACTTTATTTGGGAAAATAAATAAATTATATTATTAATAAAATTTTATAAATTATAAATTATATTCTTAAATTTAATTCGAAAAATAATAATTTTCATAAATAAAAAAATAATCATGTTGACAGAACAATTAATTTGACATAAAAAATAAACATTAATTATATCATTTCATAAATTGATTTACATGTCATCAAAAAAATTTGATTGCACAATTACAAATATCTAATCGATTATCTTATTAAAATTTTCATCATTAATCCTATATATAAACAATAATAACTCCAAAAATTTAAAAACAAATACTTCCATAAAAAAAAACAACAAACAACTTTCATCAGACAAAATAAAAATAAATACAAACTAACAATAATATTAAAATATTATAAATCTACAAAGAGCATATTTATATTTATTAAAACAAACAAAAATTAAAAAAAAAAAAGGGCTACCGCCAACCATTTTTTTAGTTCATCGCAACCCAAAACAAAAGAAGGAAAATTTTGAGAAAGAAAAGGAGAAAACACAGCAACTAGGGTTTTAATATTTACGATTTAGCATTATCAACTAATGAAATTTTGATTTAATAATATTTGAGTTAATTTTATGATTTAAAAATTTGAATTTAGATTTCGATCCAAATCTAATTTACACATAAAAAACAATTAAATTTGTACCATACGAATTAAATTTGAATCACATTGAAAATATGGTGAAATGAAGTGAGGTAACAACTTGATGTTACAATACGGACAACATTGTACCTATTTTCTTCGGAGTATGACAATTTATGAGACATTATTGGATATAAATGTAGTGTGTGGCACCGACTTTTCATGAATTTAGGTTAGTCTATTTCCTATCAAAATCATATGAGACCCATTCCATAAATTCATAATAATTATCCGATAATGAGTAAAAGTAGCATCAAGTTGAGTCGGAGTCCGATAAAATTATTTCTGATGATATTTTCTTTTAAGTAAATTTAGATCGAATTATTAAAAATTATGTTTGATTAAATCATCAAATTAATAATTATAAATATTTAATTTCGAGTCAAATTAAGGTCATTTTTAAGTTTAATTTTAAAATTTAACTTTCTTATTGAATCGAATCACAATAAATTTTTTATAAGAATAAATTATTTTTATATACAATATTTTAAAATTTAATAATAAAAATAATTTTTATAATTTTAAAATATATATATATATATATATATATATATATATATATATATATATAATTTAAGTTCAATAAATATAAATTATTTAAAATCTATTATCACATATATATAATTTTTACATATATAAAATACTATAATATAATATATAAATAACTTTCAATGACTGTGCATATAATAACATAATGATAAAATAATTAAACTGAATAATTTTAATATATTATAATCTTAATATATTTTTTATTCTAGTAAGTAATTTAAAAATTTATTAAAATTTTAAATTTTAAGATAATAATTTTATAAAATAAAAATAGTTAAATAAAATTTAAAAATATAATATATTTAATTTATTAATTAAAATAATATAAATTTGAAATTTTATAAATAACATTGTTTTTATTGTTATAAGAATTACATAATAAAAAATAAGTTTATTTTTACATAAAATATATATATAATAATTATGTAAATTAATAGATATTAAACAATAAATTTGGTAATAAATTAATTCGAAATAAATTATATATATATATATATATATTATTAAAAATTTAATTTAATTTCATGTAATAATAAATTTGATATTAATTTTTTTACTCATTTAGAGCCATTTTAAAAATAATTTAATGTATTCAATTAACTGTAATTTAATTAAGTTAATTCTCAAATTTTTTAAAGAGAATGGAATTGAATCATTTCAAATTTTAGTGAAAAACACTGTACATTGAGCATTAAATTTGGTTGCGAGTGCATTAAATAATTTTCCCACTATTTAATATTTGTTTGCTCTATAGTTCACACCCTACATTAAAACCATCTCACAGCTGTCTGTGGCCATGGGCGCTCTTAGGCCGGGTTTGCCATAGGACCAGCGTTGAATAATTAACCACTTGGCAAAGCACGTTATTAATAAGTTACGAAATTTTTTAAAATTATTAACACGTTTAATATATGGATATATCTTAGGCAACGTTTGATATTGGATCAATGTTCAATAATTAATCACTTGACAAAGCACATTATCAATAAGGCATAAAATTTTTTGGAATTGTTAACGCATTTGATATATATGCATTTGATATATATATATATATATATATATCTTAAGTAGTGTTTGGCATAGGACCAATGTTCAATAATTAATCATTTGGCAAAGCACACTATCAATAAGGCATGAGATTTTTTGAAATTATTAACGCATTTGGTATATATATATATATATATATCTTAGGCAGCGTTTGGCATAGGACCAGTGTTCAATATTTAACCACTTGGCAAAGCATACTATTAATAAGGTACAAAATTTTTTAGAATTATTACCGCGTTTGGTATATGTATATATCTTAGGCAACGTTTAGTATAGGATCAGTGTTTAATAATTAACCACTTGGCAAAGCACATTATCAATAACACATAAGATTTTCTGAAATTATTAACGTATTTGGTGTGTATATATATATATACATATATATATATATATATATATATATATATATCTTAGGCAACGTTTGGCATAGGATCAATATTCAATAATTAACCACGCAAAGCACACTATCAATAAGGCATGAGATTTTTTGAAATTGTTAACACATTTTGTATATATATATATATCTTAGGGAGCGTTTGACATAGGACTAGTGTTCAATAATTAACCACTTGGCAAAGTACACTATCAATCAGGTACAAGATTTGTTGAAATTGTTAACGCGTTTGGTATATGTATATATCTTAAGCAGCGTTTAGCTAGGACCAATGTTCAATAATTAATCACTTGGTAAAGCACACTATCAATAAGGCATGAGATTTTTTGAAATTATTAACGCGTTTGATATATATTTTTTGAAATTATTAACGCGTTTGATATATATATATATATATATATCTTAGGCAGTATTTGGCATAAAACCAATGTTCAATAATTAACCACTTGGCAAAGCTCAATAAGACACGAGATTTTCTAGAATTGTTAACGCGTTTGGTATATATATATATCTTAGGCAACGTTTGGCATAGGACCAGTGTTCAATAATTAACCACTTTGCAAAGTACACTATCAATAAGGCACGAGATTTTCTGAAATTGTTAACGCATTTGGTGTATATATATATTAGGCAGCGTTAGGCATAAGATCAATATTTAATAATTAATCACTTGGCAAAACATACTATTAATAAGGTACGAGATTTTCTCAAATTATTAACGTGTTTGGTATATATATATATAATTGAAAAAAAATTAAAAAGCAATTGATTTTAGTCAATGATTTAAAAAGTGATAGGGTGATGTATTATTGCAATTTGCAAACGTAAGACATTTAGGAATAATTATTTTTTTTTATAAATATAATTTATCCCGTTAAATTATATATTAATTAATAATAAATAATAATTATATATATAGAATAATAATTATATTATAAAATAATTATAATAATTAACTATCTAAATTATAAAAAATGTATTGTAATAATTCATCGATATATCAAATTATCGGTAGCAAATTCAAAATATAATTTATTGGATTAAATTTATTAAAAAACTTATCCTGATATAGTATAAAAACGGTCATCAATACCCTGTTGTATTCTGGATTAAACAATATTCCAGATCTGTTTGAAAAATCTTTTCAATAAGCAAACGAAGAAAAAAAAAAAAAGCGGGAATTTGAACGATTCAAAGAATTAGTTTCTGCATTATTATTGCATTAAACATTAGTTATAGGATAATTCGATTTGTTAATGATCCTTGTCAATTCAAATCCATTTAATAAAAAAAAAAATGATAATTTAAATATGTTGCTTGAACTTCAAACTATTTACTCTTATTAATCAACAAAACAAATCAAACTACAATTTATTAATGAAGATGTCAGATTTGTTTTTAAAAGAATTAATTTCTATTTGAGCAAGAAATTTCCATGTAGGTAATGCAAATTCCATCAACCATATATATTCAATCAAGCAACAGAAGATTATCAACAAACACAGTAGCTGCCTATGCGTTACTGCTAATTAATTAAGCTGAATTGATCAAAATTACCATATATCCACAGTAACCTTGCCAAATTAACTCTAGATTGATCTTATTTTTTTTCTTCTCAATTGTAGGTATAGGATCTAACGGTAATGCAAAAAAAAAAAAAACTTATTCCCTCTTCCAAAATTTTCTGTTAGATTTTTTAGATGAAACTAAATATTTCATTAATTGGTAAAATATAATAATTTAAAATTATAATATTCTATAATATTATAATTTCTCAAAAATAATGTGAAAATAAATTAGGAATATAAATAGTTACGGCAACAATTTTGATTTAAAAGCTAAAATTATGTGCGGTGATAAATAATATTCACTTTTTTAGTATTTTGATATTCTTTCTGCGAGTTTGATCTGAACATTAATAAATATATATTCGATACCAAAAATAAAACTTTTAATTTTGATTGAATTATTAAATAAATAAGAAATTATGATTCACCGTAAAGAGAATAAATAAATAAAAAGAAAAATACATCGTAAAATGAAATAAAGAAATAAAAACACAAACTCTTAAGAATAATTTTACATTAATTGGAAATAAAATTATATAATTGATTAATATATGGTATGGGTATATCATTTTTGTTATGATAGTGTCTTATATACCAACATATATTATGTGTACTTTTATTATTAGTTCTCTTTTATGTTTTTCTTTTTTTTTTTTTTTTTTTTCATTCATAAAATTAATATGATATCCAAGCAAATATGCTTTGAATGTCTAGTCTCAACCTCTGCATTTTATGGGAGTGTTTAAATTTTTTTATGATTTTTAAAGTTAAATGTCTAATTCCAGCTTGCCTAGTGTCTAATCCAATTTTAATATCTAGTTGAAGTGATAATTGAATATTCATTATCAATTATCATTTAAAGATAATATTAAGAATAATTTCATATTAATTAAAAATGAAATAATATAAATGATTAATATATGGTAATGACATATTATTTAAATAATTAGTTCTAATTATTTTAATTATAATAATATCTAATATAATATAATATGTGTTGTATATATTTGTGTTATTTGCATTTTACTATATCTATCTTATTTTCCATTCATAAAAATTAATATAATTTATTAAAAGAAAAATATATATATAAAAAAAATCAGATATATTCAAAATAAGGATAAATTTAAATATTATTGAATAATAAAATTAAGTAAAATATTAAGTAGAATGAAAAGTATGCAATATGCCTAAGACTTGGGTCACCTAATCTCTGAAATGGTTTGTGTGGCTCTTTTGGCATATGGAAGAATTAAGACGTACGTACTAACACAAGCACTTGATTGTGGCATCTCGTGTAAAACGTGCGTCACCCACAAATTGATATATAATTATATTCTACCCAGTTGGCTAATTAAATCGTGTTTTTCCTTTTTTTTTTTTTTTTTTTAATTATTATTTATCCCATGATATAAGAAGTCTTTTCTCATTTTTAAAAAATATATTAATTTTTTTTTTTTTATAAATGACCTATTATACTAATATCTCATTATATCTAATTTTATTGTTGGTCAGTTTTAAAATAATTAATAAGAATAATAAAAAAATAAAAATATTTTTATTTTTTATTTTTAATTAATTATATTTTATTTTTACTTTAAAAATTATTTTTTAGAGTTAAAAAATTTATTTTCATATTTTTTTATAAATTTAAAAATAAAAAATAAATAAAAATATTTTTTAAAAAATATTTTTATTTTTTATTTTAAAAAATAATTTAAAAAGAAATTAAATTATTTCTTCTTAAAATTTTTAATACAAATAAAAAAATTATTTTCATATATTAGAAAAATTTGAAAATAAAAAATAAAAATATTTTTAAAAAAGTATTTTTTAATATGAAAATATATTTTTAACCCTAATTTTTTTTTTTAAAGCAAAAAAAAAATATAATTAATTAAAAATAAAGAATAAGAATATTTATATCTTTTTACTACATTTGTAAACTATTTTAAAATTGACTAATAGTAAAATTAAACGGAATAATTTAATTGTATATTGTAACATTTATTAAAAAAGAGTTAATGTATTTTTAAAATGTCATAGAAAAATTAATATATTAAATCATTTTAAAAATATATATATATATATATATATATATAATTAACCTTTCTTTTTTTTAATATCATGAGTTTTAGTACATATATTAAAAGTATTTCATCTTAATTTAAAAATAAAAACATATATAAAAAGGGATTGATTCATTTTAATATTCTTCAGCCTTATTGATAAAGCATTTAAACTATTAATTTGATGAAAAGATACTGTTTCATGTATGATTGATAGGTATCAAGTCACAAATTAATATTTATATTTTTAAATAAATTTAATTATTTGAAAATCAATAATAAATCAAAAATCAACTTGAAGATTATAAATACTTCCAGAAAACGAAATTCTTTTATAAAAAAAAAATTATTCTATGAAAGAAAAATTATTAAATTCTATCAAATGAACAAAAGTCCAAAAAAAAAAAGAATTAAAAATAATATTATTAACAATAAATTCATATCAGAAAAGACATGAATTACTGGATTTAAAAATATATATAAATTAAAAAAAAAAAAAGAAGAAGAAAATAAATCACCATCAATCAAAATAAAAAATAAATAGTACTTCAAAGATGAAAATTTAAGAGAGAGAGAGAGAAATAAATGTGTTTTCCTCGTTATTTTGACTGTTTGATGTAGATAATTAAATGTGGTTGTGACAAGAAAGATGTTAATTGCCTCACCTTTTATACAATAATTAAATGGGCCAGTGGCAGACAATGAGTTCTAAATTTTTTCCTCCAAAGAAAACGATTGATGTAACTGATATATAATTGCATTTGCATGTAAGGGGGGAAAAATTCATGTCTTATCTAAATCTAAATCTAAATCAGTACCAACAACCATCTTTGGGCCCAAGGAAGCAAAGCCACACCATATATAAACTTTATTTTTAAAATAAAAAATATTGAACATATATAATTTCTTATGCACAATTAAGGGTTGGTTAATTAGACAAGTAAACGAAATTTAATTAGCCACTAATTTATTAATTACATTATACTTTTGAAAATTATAATCACTGGAGAGATTTTTTTTTTCTTTAAAATATCAGTATATATTTCAACATTATTTTTTGGAAAATTATTACAAATTTCCGTTTTATTTAATTTAAATATTCGTAACAACTGCGAGTTGTTAACTATTATTGATAACTTATAGTTAATAATTAATAGTTATTACCTAATAACTGTTTATTTTAAATATTTGATAAAATTATTATAAGTTATTAATTATTAATATTTTTAATAATTATTAAAAATAAATATTAATATTTAAATATTATTTTAAAAAAATAATTTAATTTTTTTATTTAAATAAATAAAAATTTTTTAAAAACACACTAAATTATAACTTTTATAAATTATAATTATTTAATTATCTAATAATTAATAATTATTAATAACCAAACATATTTAATATAATTATCAAAAACTTAAAAACTTTACTAAAGATCCACATCATTACTTAAACATAAGGGAAATTTAGAACAACAAAGTTTGATAATTCAAATGGCACATCTTCCATCAAAACTTTCAAATCTAAAATTGAGGATGCAAATTGATCGCTATCGGCTTAATTATTTGCAGTCATTCAAACACGTGAAAAGGAAATATCTGGAAAAAAAGAGAGAGGATAAGCATAAAATGTCACCCGCAATTAAATCAAGAGAAGATAAATAATTATTACTTATCTCTTATCAATGTTTTTAAAATCGAACTAATTAAAAAATTAAAATAATTAAAAAATTAAAAATTTAATTAAAATCAAACCGATTAAATCAGAAAAAATTTATATATATATATATATATATATATATATATATATATATATATATAAATATATAATTTGACATTTATTATTATATATATATATAATGGAAATAAATATAATTTATTATTTTTGATAAAAATAAAAAATTAAAAATTTTTTTGAAAAATAATCCGCTCAAACCGAAAAATCAGTTTAATTCAACTAATTTACTGATTAATCAGTCGGTTCACTGGTATTTTAACAGGTTTTTGAGAGAAGGGTTTTTGAGGCAGATTGGACCTACCCTGAATTCGATTCTTATTTTTTAATTCAACCGATCAGTTTAGTCTGATTTTAACAACCATTTTTCTTATAGCTTGAATCAAATCACCTTCCACAATTAAATTGTGAAATTAAATTCAAATCCCTTGCCGATTCTATGCCCCACGACATGGCTCTAGCGTCAGCAATATCAACTGGAGAAGTAGCCAAGACAAGCTGCATGTTATGCAGATCCCCTTCAACATTAAAAGATAAAAACTATATATTTTTAAATTCTAATATATATATTAAATATATGATTTGCTTATCAGATTTTTATATTAATTTTCGAATTTGAGAAGTGTCCCTTTTACAAATTTAAAAACATCTTTATAATAATGTAATTCGTTTTAATTTATGAAATTTTATTTACTATTCTAAAAATATTAAAAAATAAAAATTATATATTTCTAAATTCTAAATATACTAATTGAATATATGTCGGGGTTGAGAGTAGAGGTGGAAGGAGAGGGGATAGCTTAGCTAGGGTAAGTGGGCACATTTTTATAGTCACCTATGTAAGTGGGCACATTTTTATAGTCACTCAAGTAAGTGGGCACATTTTTATAGTCCCTTATATATTTCTTTCTTATTTCATATTTACCTTTCTAAAAATTTTTATTTAGCTTTAGCTCCCCCACTTTAATTTTTATGTTTAACCTCTCTAACATCATGAATTTTTTTTATTATTATATTTAATTTGTTCTTCTTTGCATATTTTGATTTTTAAAATTTATTTTTATCCTCTAACTCTGCAGTTTTTTTTTTTTTTTTTTTTACTTTTAATTTCTATTCCTTTTTAATATTTAGTTTTTAAATTTTGATTTTAAAAATCAATTGTATAATATTTATTTTCAATGCATATTAAAATTATAATTTTAAATCTAATTATTTATAAATGAGATAAATTTTTGTCTATCCATTTGAAATTCTGATTCCATTATTGATTGAGAGGAAAAAAAAGGTTGTTTATAGCCAATCACATACCGTTTGATTTTTTTTAAGATGGAATCACATACAGTGTTTGGTTGAATTGATTTGAATTAAGATTTTATGAGGGGGCCAAAGGGAACATGCAAGCCCCGCTATCAAGCTTCCCTTGACGACTACTCTAATTCTAAACCACAAGCTCATGTGTTGAATGTATTTATAGGACCAATAATACTATAGTGCATCCGGTCAATATTTCTTTCTAGTTTTCAAATGGGTTATTTACAGAATAATTTATAAACTCTAATGAAAACTGTAATTTTTACATAATTTTTTTAATTTTAATAAATTAGAACATATTTTTTAATTTTTGACAAATTTTATATTAGTGAGACTGTAAGTCAAATTTTCGGTGGCCAAATCTGACATGATAATTGTTATTAATATTTTTATCATATTAAAATAAAATTGAGAATTAAAAGAGATTTTATTTGAAAAAAAATTCATGTGTTTTTACGAAATTTATAATTTTTTCATGAATTTTTATTGTTCATTAAATTTTACACTGGTAAGATTTCAAATTAAAATTCTAGTGGCCGGAATAATTTGCACTGTCGTGGACAATATCAGACTCGTTATAGCTGTCATTGCTCGAGCCTTGCCAATTGTTTGCTTCATTCTCGGTGAGTTTTATTCCTTTGCTTACTTTTGATTTTCTAAGTTTCTATTTCCATTTATTATTTAAAATGTTTTTCTCTTTTTTTTTTTTAGTTAAATTTTCAGTTAGAATTTAACGTAACAAAAATAATAATAATAAATTATTATGTCAGCTACGACAGTCAGAAATTTTATTATTACTTTTCCAAGTTAGAATCTGACAGAGAAGCTAAAGATAAAAATAAAAAATAAAGCATCAAATTGAAAAACGAAAATGTTTCAAAAAACAAATAAAAATGAAAATCTGAAAAACTATAAACAAGTAAAGGAACAAAGTTCACCCAGAATGAAGGAAACAACTGGCAAGACTTGAGCATTACGATGACATGTTTGATGGCGTCGACTGCAGTGCAAATTGCCTCTTCATATCGATGACTAAAAATTTGATCTGAAATTTTATCAAAATAAAATTTATTAAAAATTGAAAGTACGTGATTTAATTTATCAAAATTAAAAATACATATAAAAATTAAAGTTTGTGAAATTTCATAAAATTTTTATAAATAATTTTAAATTTTTGTTTTTAATTATATTCTAAAGTGATAAAAATATTAATAAAAATTTTCACATCAGATTCAACTGTAAAAAATTTGATCTAAAATTTAGTTGGTGTAATATTTTTTAAAAATTAAATAATGTGATTCAATTTGTTAAAATTAAAAATTTATATAAAAATTATAATTTTTGTGTATAAATAACTCTTTTTAAGGCTCCAATTTAATTATTTGTAACAATTATTAGCTGACAACTGATTATTAGTAATTATTAGCTGATAGTTGATTGTTGTTAAATTTGATAAAATTATTAATAATTGTTATTGTTAATATGTTAAATTATTATTAAAAATAAATATTAATATATATCTTTTATTTAAATTTTATTTTTAATGAGATAATTTAATTTTTTATTTAAATAAGTATGAGTTATTTTTAAAAAAATCTTTAAATTAATATTTTTTAAAAAAGTAGATATATTAATAACTATCACTAAAATAAAATAATGAAATGAATTTAATATAATTTTTGAAAATCAAAACATTAATAGGGGTATAAAAAATTGGAGCAACTGTTTAGAATAGGCCAGGCTCCTCAAGTCTGATGTCACCCTGATCCGTATATAGGATGATCAAAACACCAACTCACCACTACATCTCGAAACTCTTAAAACAAATAATCCTCCACAAGACACATTATAAAACGTGCTTTTATAAGCGACTAGTTTTTAAATTAGAGCCACTATTTTGAATAGGTCAGGCCCCACAACTTTGAAGTCACCCTGGTCTATATATAAGATGATCAAAAGACCAACTTAGCACTACTACTCGAAACTACTAAAAACATATAATCCTCCATAAGACACATTACCAAACATGTTTAGTGTCAAGGGGTTAGTGGACTCAGGCTGTCTAAAAAATGTTCCTTCCAACTATGCCTACCAAACAAATCCTGATGATACCATAATATCTTTTGATGATCAAGAAACAATCCCCACCATTGATTTTTCCCTTCTCACTTCTGGTACTCCTGATCAACGTTTCAAAGTTATTCAAGACATCGGCAATGCTTGTCAGGAATGGGGTTTTTTCATGGTAAATACCAGTAACATTTCTCCTTCTGTTTGCTTGCATCAGTCAGGAGTATTATCGTGT
The DNA here is from genome assembly GCA_948193065.1 of Aleurites moluccanus. NCBI lineage: Eukaryota > Viridiplantae > Streptophyta > Magnoliopsida > Malpighiales > Euphorbiaceae > Aleurites > Aleurites moluccanus. Next base: position 12,343 of record CANXYC012418928.1, on the reverse strand, counting down.
GTTGCTTAATTTTTCTTCATATATCTAAATTATTTCAGTTCGTATTTAGTTATGTGGTAACTAAATATACTTAATTATTTGATTTAAATATATATATAGGTGATCAATCATGGAATTCCAAAGAAAATAAGAGATGAGATGATAAAATCTATTGAAAGTTTCTTTAACCTAACAGAGGAGGAAAAACAAGAGTATGCAGGAAAGAAATTCCTTGATCCTATTAGGTGTGGTACAAGCTTTAATGTCACAGTAGACAAGTCATTATTGTGGAGAGATTATCTTAAGATCCTTGTTCATCCCCATTTTATCTCTCCTCGAAATCCTCCTTATTTCAGGTATATTTTTTCTGCAATTGTTCTGACGAATATTTGCAGTTATATACACAAATCGACCAATCGATAATATCAGAATCGAATGAATCAATTGAAGCTTTTTTGTTTTTTCCTTTTCTGCAATTGAATCGAATGAATCATAAATCTTTAATATCTTTGGTATGCTTAGAATGTTTGTTCTATACACGAGCAGTGAAGTTCTGGAGGAGTATTGCAAAGGAACTAGAGAAGTGGCAAATGAATTGCTTAAGGGTATTTCAAAAAGCTTAGGATTGGACGAAAACTATATAATAAAGAAAATGGAAGTAGAAATGGGATCCCAAATGTTCGTAGCAAATCTTTACCCACCATGCCCACAGCCTGAAATTGCAATGGGACTGCCTCCTCATTCTGATTATGGTCTACTAACTATACTTATCCAGAACGATCTTGGTGGCCTTCAAGTTATGCACAATGGAAAATGGGTTCCCATCAGTCCCCTCCCTGACTCGATTCTAATCAACACTGGTGATCATATGGAGGTAATTAATTTATTGTTATTATTATATTTGGCTAATATTTTCGACTTTGTTATTTTTCTGTCAAAATTTTGTACCTCAAATTTATGTTAATATTAATTACGTTGGATTAACGTGATGATAACATCAATTATCTTAATCTATTTGTAAGTTGTTCTCATCTATTTTAAATTCTCTTCTCTAATGTTTGAAAAATAATGAAGATTTATAAGTCTAAATTTACACTCTCAAATTTATATTAAATTCATGTTGAATACTTTTATCTTCTCCAATATTATCACAATTAATATTCATTAAAATTTAATTTTTATTAATTTCAAAAATATTCAACATTTACTAAAAGAACAAAATTTAAAATCAAAATCCTAAAATAAACAGCATTCATAGCCATTTTTATTTTATTTTAAAAGCAAACTAAATATGACCTTCATCTAATACAAATTTATTATTTGTTTGATATTGTATTTAAATCTACGATACCTCTCTATTTTTAAATTATTTTTTGAACTTATATATATATAAATTGTTTGCAGATAAATTAAGAATTGTTTGGTGTTATTATTAGGACATTCACAATAAATTATACTCTTAAAATATAATAATTCATGTCATTTTATTATCCTCATTTTTACTATACTCTCTCCACAATCAAATCACACTTTATTTTAATCAATTATTAATATTTAATAGAGTCCATAATTTAAACTAAAAAATTATGGGGGAGCCTACAATTTAAAGTATTAAATAGCGATGAAACCCACAATTTGAAAAAAAAAAAAAAAAAAAAAAGAAATCAGGAGCTTTTAAAACATGCCAGGGTCTGGTATTCTTTTATGTGCTTTTCGCATTATTTAGATATAAATTTTTTTTTTCCTTACTCTTTAATATTATGCATGTTATAGATATTAAGCTTATAATAAAGATATTTGAACCCTCAATTTGCAGATCCAAAATTTATTAAACTTTTTAAAATTATTTAAAAATATCGTTTGGGTGTTTGATATTAATTGTCAAAATTTATTTTTATTAAATTTTATTTTTCAAACTCTATTTCAATTAAATTTTTTAAATTAATAAAAAAATCTCAATTGATAAAATTTCAATTTGATAATCAAACTTTCAAACATTCATAATACTCATTGCATTCTTATAAGGGTATGAACTAATGAACGAGTATAATGTAGATAGTCAGTGTGATGCCTTAGAGTATTTTTTTTTTCTTTGTTTTTGGGCATTTGGATTAAAAAAAAAAAAAAAAAAAATACACTGTAAGTGGAGATTTCAACCCTATTCGATAATTTTATTAAAAATTTTTAACTTTTCCATTGTTGATGTCCAATGGAATGTGCAGATGAGTTACATGAGTTAATATATATTCCAACCCTTAACTTTGATTTCTAAATAGATCAAATGGGAAGGAATATTGTGAATTATGCAACAAAAGTGATTCTTTCTTTTAATAACATTAATTAAATTTTTAATTATGAAAAATTACATAATTGAATTGAATTATTAATAGCTCAATAATCAAGTGTGAAAACCCTATTGATTTCATATTCTATAAATCTAAAATGTAAAAAATTTCAAATCTTTTACAAATTTTGGTGTGCAAAAAAGAATCAAATGTTTTATAAGATCTCCAAAAAAATATTAAGTTGTAATTAATTGGGAAATTGCATGCAGATACTTACTAATGGGAAATACAAAAGTGTGGTGCACAGAGCAGTGGTAAACAGCAAAGCAACAAGAATTTCCGTAGGAACGGCTCATGGACCTCCCCTTGATACCGTAGTGAGTCCTGCACCAGAATTGGCTAATGCCATAAACTATCCTCCTCCAGCTTATCGTGGAATCAGGTTCAGGGAGTATCTCGAGCTTCAACAAACTTCTCATCTCAATGGAAAAACTTGCTTGGACAGTCTCCGAATATGAATAATAATATATTATTCCTTTGACCTTTTCATTATTTAGTTAAGGCCTAATCACTTAAAATTTTAATTGCAATTATATGTTCAAATCAAATAAATTACTCCAAATTATAATTAGAAAATAATATGTTATTCATAAACTGAAATAAAATATTTATGCTAATATTTTTCTTCTCTCTGCGCATAATTTTTACTTCAAAAAAAGACAAGAAACTATTAGTTTATTTCAATTATGAATATAATGTATTTTTTTATTTCATGTTGATCAATTTATCTTACTTGGATACAATTGTAACTAAATTTTAAAAATTGAAAAAAAATATAATTTTTGGACAAAACTGAAAAAACATACAAAATTTTAGATTTCTTTTATGATTAGGCCTCCACTTAATTAGTTATAAATTGAAGTAGAAAAACAATAATCTAGCTATTTTTAATATGAAATGAAAATGTTGGTGCGGTTTATTAATTGTTTAAATTTATGAATGTTTCAATATAAAATATATATATTCAAAAATAAAAAATAAAATATATAAAGCCGAATTTTATGAATAATCAAAATTTAATTAAATCTCATCAGAATTAGCAGTAATGCCACATTATATATAAAATTGTATAACAAAAAAAATATTTTAATGTTGCTATCATAAATATTTAATAGCACTATTAGTTTATTGGTAACATTTGGCAATACTGTCAAAATGTTATTGTAAATATCCACTTAATTATTGTTTATTATTAATATTTTTAGAATTCAAAGTATTAAATTATACTATAAATATATAATATATACTTATCATTTTAATTATTCCTTCCATCTTATAACAAATAACCCTACTTTTGCACATATATTAAAAAATATATATAATTAAAGCGCTTAAATCAATCAATTTTTATTTCACACGTTTTAATTAGGTTTTGTTGACATCAAATTTTCCAAGTGCTATTTCTCCTTTTGTCCATATCTTTTGTCGTCTATATTATGATAATATAAATATATATATATATATAGATAGATTTGAGAAATGAAAAATTATCAGGTATAATGAAAGTTTATTTTTTTTTTACTTACATGAAAATAAATTAACATGAATATATTTTTATTTTAATCATATATAGATTTATTTTCATGTAAATAGAAGAAGTATATTTTGATTATATTTAATAAATTCTCTTAAGAAATAGTCTGAAAAAATTGGTCAGATTAATTTTTTTTAACCAAACACCAAGAAGATTAATAAACAATAATAAAAAAAAGGATTGACAATGACATGGTTTAACACGGAAGTTGTGTAACAAAATCCTTATTAAAATTTACCATATGAAAAACCAGCCCTAGCTAGCCTAACATATTTTTCCATGAAACTACCAATTAAATGTTTCAAAAGGGAAAATAAGAAATCTAAATGGGTAAAGTTAGCATATATGAGGATATCTAGCTAATTAATTTAACAACTATTTTTGAAATTATATCATTCCGTGACTATCAAATTCATCCTAATAGTTCAATTTATCAAATATTTTATGACCAATAAATTTTTAAGTTATGTCACAACTAATTGAAATTTGATGACACAATGTAATAATAATAATAATAATAATAATAATAATTGATGACCCAACAAATGTTTTAATGTTAGATATTTTTTTTATGACATTTGGGTTAATGGTTCAATGATTAAATATTTTATTCTGTAATGCTAAAAATTATGATTTAAATTCTAGCCAATCTTTTTCTCTTAAAACAATTTACGATGATTAGAAAATAAAATCCTGAAATTAACTTGAGGATGCCAAGGAAGATTTTTTTTTTTTTTTTTAAATTTTGGTTTTTTCTTTTTGGTGTGTAAATCAGCTAGAATTTTATTGAAAAATTAGGAGGTTAATTACAACATGTTCCAACGTAAAGGAAGCCTTGGAATGAAGCCAACAACAATTTAAAAAGACCAAAGCCAAAAGAAGTCAACCAAATTAACTAAACATACACTAATCAACATAACCATAAAAATCACTGCCAAGAAAAAGAATTTATTGATTGTTGGAATATCAAATTTCATATTGGTGAATTATAGAAATACACTAAATATGAATAATTAGAAAATTCAACCATATTAATTTAACTTAAAATTTTGTGGTTAAAGATTATCTAATCAAAAAATATATGAAATAACTCATACTCTTTTTAAATTATTCAAATTATCTTCTAATTATCAATTAAGCTAAAAAATTTCTTCATTGATGAACATATTATATAATCAATTAGTTGTTTTTATTTTTCTTCTCTTTGAAGGAATGGTTAATTTGTACCTAAAATTCATGGCTCCAACTTTGCTAATAAAATAGTTGAAAATTAGTTAAAAACAAGTCATATAATTAAGATGTCACTCTATACAATGTTTTAAATTCATAAACATCCTAATAGTAGACTTTTGGAATTTGGAGACGTGTCAATCCTTAACACACCAAGGCATAAATATCTAACAATTTCCTATAGCTTTCTCTTACATAATATGTTTGACAAAACTCCCACCGAGCAAATTCTAAAAGCGGCCTGTCTAATCCGTGGATATATACACACTGCTTTTCTAACAAATACTTTTAAAATTAAAAATTAAAATAATATTTATTAAATAAATTTAAAAATAAAATAAATAAAAAAATAAAGATTTTAATCAATCAAATTGAATGATAATAATTATAATAGTGAAATATAATTTTATTTTTATATTAATTTATTTATATTTTTTTAATATAATTGATATAATTAATTGTTTTTAACCGTTTTCTTAGCGCACTAGTTATAAAAACGATGTATATATTATCTTGCAATTTCCTAAAGCTTTCTTTCACATAATATGTTTGACAAATCTCCCAACGAAAAGAAATGGTAAAAGCAGCGTTTGCTAGTCCGTGGACATATATTATAATTTAAATGATTAATACATCAATTAGCCATTTAATTATATAAGTAACCACAATGAAAACCTACTAATATTGTAACATTTCTCTTTCTCTATTTATAATAATCCCTTTTCGTTTCTCTTCTATACACTTGATATGGGCCACCGCAAGAAACTGAGACTTGTCATATCCTTTTTCAAGGACAAGTCCTCGATAATCAAAGCAACTCTATCAACAAAACGCTACAACAGATTAATCCACATCGCCGTACTCCGGACCACCACACATGACGTTTCTTCTGTACCGTCCGACGATTCCATCGCCACAATTCTTTCCTTCGGCCATGGTTCCCGCCACGTTGCAGGCACAATCATTGAAGTTCTCATGGACCGCCTACATCGCACAAAGAACGCTTATGTTGCCCTTAAATGTCTTTACATTTTTCATATTATAATAACAAAAGGCTCTTTTATGCTCAAAGATCAGCTCTCCATCCACCCTTCATTTGGTGGTAGAAATTTTATTAATTTAGCAAGATTTCGCAACGAAATTGATATTGAAATGTGGGATTTGTCTTCTTGGGTTAGATGGTATGCGGCTATTGTAGAGGGAAATTTATCGGTTTCCAGATTTCTAGGCGATCGTTATCTGTTTCAAGATTTGAATTCTTTATCTACTACTACTAATTATAATTATAAGGTGAAAGAAGTGAGAGTTTTGGCACTTTTGAGCAGAGATTTATTAGGAGAAATTGATGTTTTGATCAATTTTGTTCAAGTAATAAGTGAAGCTCCTGAATCTTTGCATCTTCAACGAAAGGATTTGATTTATGAGATAGTTTTGTTGGTTTCTCAAGATTATAGATCTATTCAACGTGAAATCTTTATTCGAGTTATGGAACTCGGGGATAGAATTCCGAGGTTGAGTTTCAGCGAGTTGACTCAGTTTTTGGGTAACTTGGAAAGATTTGAGAGTTGCAAAGAGAGATTGTTTTTGTTATTTGTCAATAGGAAAAGAAATGATTCTCTATGGGAGCTGGTGAGTGAGATGAAGAGAAAGACTACTGAAATGATGAAGGAAAAGGGAGAGATAAAGTTGTTAAAAATGAGTAGCGCCAACGATTCGAGTGAGTTGACTCAGTTTGGAGAAGGATCTGATAAGTTGGATGGAAGGGCTTGGACCAAGTTCTATTAATTGTCTCTCAATTAGCATGATCATGCCTTGAAGTTTCTTTTTTTTTTTTTTCCTTTGAGAATGTACAAAATGCCTTCAAGTTTTGACCTTTTATATTTTGCTTTTTATAATCTTATTGTATTTATGTTGATATTTGTTTTGTTTTATTTTTCTAATTCAAGCTTGAATTTGTCAATTTCATTAAGTATATATGAGGATTAATTAATTTGTTAAGTGAGACTTTTTCAAATGTCTATGTCATTGGCATTTTAATTTATTGTACACACAATTCTCAATATATATAGATATATATGTTGACCCATTTTGCAATTACCATTAAATTTTTCATAAATATTTTAAAAATCACAGGACATTATACAGGAAACTTCAAAAAAAAAAAACTTGCAATTTAGAATATTAGCTATTAATAACTATAAATTAATTGGGATCTAGAGTTAGAAATTGGCATAAAAGAAGACAAATTGCAAGTGAACTCAACTTCAACTAATTGGGTTTGATTTACTAATGAATTTGACATTAATTATCAACAAAATAATGTCATTTCATTTCATTTTGCAAAGATGTAAAGTTATGAGAAATAATGAAACATTATGATATTATTATTTTAGAGGGAGCTGTATGATTCCAGAAAGAATTTCTTATACTCTTAGATGACATAATAAATAAATACCTACTATATTTTGAGTGCATGCTAGGAGATCAATAATCATTTTTTTTTTTTGAGTTAATCATATCAGGGAGTTTTTTTTAGCATTAAATAATGAATCTATTTTATAAGAAAATATGCACTTACTATTAAATTATAAATGGGTTTAAAATAAATTAAAATTAAGAAACCATATATAACCAAGAATCTGAACAAAACAGGGAAAACAAACTTGAAACTAGAACAGATATAACGTTCCACATATAAATTAAATATCTAGCCCTAGCCCTAGCCCAGCCCACTAAAAATCCAAGTGGAAGCCCCGCAATGAGAAGATTGAATTTACTTTTCATTTCATTTAACAATTTTTCTAAGGAAATATTACATAAATATTTTAATTTTTTAATTTTTTTTTAAATTTTAAGGTTGATTTTTTTTTTTTTTCATTTTTACTGTTTTTTGTTATATATTTGATATATGTATAATATATGTTTGATATATGTTTAATATATGTCGTATTTTTTAAAAAATATTTTTAAATATGCAGTATTTTTTAAAAAATATTTTAGGTACGTAGCATTTTTAAATTTTTTTTTTCTAACAGTAAAAATAAAATATTTTTTATTTTTTAATATTTTTGAAAAAATTCCTTTTTCTAATTCCAATTATCACAATTTTTTTCTCTTATTCACTTTCTAGAAAAACCACTCAACTTAAAATCTAAAGAGAATTTTAAAAAAAGGATTAAATATTTTCGGCTTTTCCTCCGGTTGGATAAAATAATATTTTTTTTTTATAATTTTAGGGTTCATTTTAATAGCTAGTCATTTGAAATTTCTTATCATACTTATTTTTCATGATTTTTTGTTTTAAATTCAAATTCAAATTCCAAGTAATTTCAAATGACTACTTATTTAAATGAATTTTATGGTATTTATATCTTTGAAATTTTCTTAGATTAATTTAACATCTAAAATATTGTCTATTTTTTTTTTCATGATCATATTAAAGGGTTTAAGTTTCAATCTGTAAGTGTAAAACCACTTCATTTTCATTTGAATTCAATAAAGTCCTTAACAATCAATTTTTTTTATTGATTACCATGTAATTATATTAGAAAAGTTTTACTTGGTTACATATATATATAAGTAGTTTTTATGTAATTTAATTTCAAGTCAAATATAATTTGATTGAATTATACAAAATTAAATTTAAAATGTTGTATTTTTTATTTACTTTTAAATTATTTTTTAATTTATATAAAATTTAAATTTTGTAAACTATCAACTTTCAAACATGAGAATTAATAAAATAGAATTTATTAGAATTGAATTCTTATAAAGGATATCCTTTGTCTTAAAACTACTTCTGCTAAAATCTCAGCTAGTACTCGATGGAAATTAGACACTGCACAAAGTATAATTCCCAGGTTTTGCAATACAGTAATTAAAAAAAAAAATTCATGCGAAGTGTTGTCAATGTTTAGCCTCTGACTGATCATCTGGGTGGGGGCTTGACCATGTGGCTACACGAACACGAGCTTTTTCAGCCTGCAAATATCCATTGAAATGGAAAGTAATTAAATTATAATAAAATATAAGGACGAGATTTAAGTTTTAAATTAAACTCATTTGTATTGATTAGAAGAGTAGTTAATAAAATACCTCATTTTCCCAGTCTGATTTCATTGTTATGATGGCTAATATTATAGTCTGAACAGCAGTTCCACCAAAAATCATCCCACCCCATATGCCCTAATGGTCCCACCGGAAACAACATTAATTGTCTATTGGAAAATAAGCTACGTAGCTAACATTCTTTCAAATAGGACAAAAAAAAAAAAGTTGTAAACCAATAAGCCTTCATTAATTCAATAATATTAGTCATCTCCAAGAAAAATCAAATTTAAAAAAAAAAAAAAAAAACTATTTAATTACCTTGATGCCAAATTTGAAGACCCATCCCATCAGAATTCCAAGTGGGAGCCCAAGAACGTAGTAGCACCCAAGATTTATATAGGCAACCATTGCTTGCCATCCTGATCCAACTGCCACTCCTATATCATGGTGTGGGAAACTGCCTCTTAAAATTCTCAACAATTTATATATATATTGAAAATATTTGTTAATATTGTATTTTTGTTGGCTTATAAAAAAATATATTTAAAATTTTTAATGGGAATAAAATTATCAGAATTTGAATTTCAGCTGCTTGTTATTTTCTGTATTAGAGGATATACTCGCAACTTTAACTAAAATTTTAATGTAACAAGAATATTATAGGTCTGGAATCACCTGATAGAACTGGTTGAATACTATTGAGGAGGATTGTGACGCCTAAAAGGATTGAGAGCTTATCCACCTCTTCCAGAACACTAGTACTAGATGTGAATATTAATGCAAATTTGTTACGAAAAATTACAATAATTAAGCAGATGATGAGTCCAATTATAGTTGATTGCACTACAGAAACTTGTGTTGCAAACTTTGCTGCTTTCCCATTCCCAGCTCCTAACTCATTAGCCACCCTCACCCTGCAAATTTTAGAATAAAACTATATATTTTATGGAATTTAAGGTTAAAAACTTGAATTCTATTTGTAATTAATTTGTTTATTTTGAGGTCAATTATATTATGATAGATTTCACATAATCATATAAAAATTTGATAAAGTACCCTGTGGCTGCTAAAAAGGCAAGAGGAATCATCATCTCCCACCCATTAATAGTCATGCTGCAAAATTTAATCCAAACCAAATTACAGTAATTAGAAAAGGTTAATAACAATATAATATATATATACACCCATAAAAATTTCTTACCAAATTGACAAGGCGTCCACAGCTAGTGTTGCATTTTTCAAATACCCAGTCATCAATATTAGTATCCTATAGTACCAATTCTCCAAGCTGCCCATGCACCAGATCATAAATTAAATAACCCAACAAGTAAAAATAATTAAATTCAAGACAAGAAGTGATTTAGACAAGGAGACGGGTAGATAGAGAGAATGGTACCAAAGCATGACACCAGAAGCAGCAGAGAGTTTAAGAAATTCCCATAACCCAGAAAAGGCTTGCTGTGAGAAACCAGGCCAAGTTAAGGGACACCAGAACATAACATATACAAACAAGGCAAATGCCATAAACCACCAAGACAAATCCAAAGCAATAGCTGCACCGATTATCCCAAAATCAAACACATAAATAAAAAGCCAACAAGCTAATACGTTGATCCCTAAGGCCACCGCAGAAACCCATGCTATTACTTGATTCTTTAACTGGCACTGCAAGAACCTTTGCAATGGAAACAAAAATGCAAAGCTGAAATGCAATGGTAATAGCCATACAGCCACAACCTGTGACTCCTCCGCCACATCGTCTGGCTGACCTAACCATTTCAAGATTGGAGCCGCAAACACGTAAAATGGCAACATCAAGAAACAGCACAAGAATAACACTATCCATGATCTTTGCATGTAAATTCCCAACATCTGGTATCTTTTCGCGCCATAAGCTTGTCCACACAGCGTTTCTAGAGCACTCGCCATTCCTAGCTAATGGTCAATACAACATTTGGAACATAAGATTACTGATAAATGTGAACAAGTTCTCAGCCATGACATCCAATGGCTGAGCGCTTATTCACGTTATAGCTGAAATTTATGATTAGTATTATAAATTTCAGCTATAATATATGATTTGAATTTTTATTATCATAATAAAAAAAAAAGTGATCGTATAAAATTTTTTCTGAGATGTGAGATTGGATATACAAGTCAATATATAAATATATAAAAATTACCAGGAGGCCAAAATTGAAGCCGACAATGACAGTGTTGGCTATGGAGATGGCAGCGAGTGGAACATCTCCAAGGTGGCCTGCAAAAGCTTGAGTGACGATATTCATGGAGAAGCCGGCTATCCTGCTGAAGATAGCGGGTCCCACAATTCTCCATAGCTTCTTGGTTTCAATCCAGACCTTTGATGCAAGTTCTTGATTATCTTCGTAAACTCTAACTTCCGGTAACAAGGCTTCACTGAGATCATCACCATCATTATTACTACTGCTCCCCATCACAATAAAAAAATAATAAAAATAAAGCCTGATTTTAGTTCTCTATCCCCTTCTTTAGGGGAGTGTTAATATGTCTAAGAAGTAAAGATTAAAAATAAACCAGGTGGTTATAGTTTGAGAGGACAAATTATTTAAAGTGGGCAAGTAGTTCTCACTTGTCATTCTGAAAGTATATTGCAAAATTTTTATTTTGTAAATTTATAAGATGAAAGATGAATTTACGTTTGAATTAAAATTAGATTTTCGAGACAAGTCTCAAAAAAGAAGAGAAAAAAAAAATGCAGTGTTTTTTTTTTTTGTATATTGAATGCATTCGAAAATTTATCCCTTTCATTTAAAATTTTGGGTCCGCAGCTGTCTATTGCCACATGGGATCTGTTTGATGGATCCACAATTAAAATTATAGTTGGCAGGTTTTTGTATTTTTTATTACCATCATTCAATTTCCCCGTGTTGGAAGTAGGAACTGAAAACTAGGAGATATGTAATAATAAAAATCTATCTTATACACTTTTTTTTTTTTTTAATTTATCATTTTAAATTTTTAAAATAATATTTATTCTATTTTTTTTTTTTACTTTATCCTTATAGTATTTAATTATAATACAATAATTTAATTTAAGATAAGATTAATGCTATAAAATTACATAAATTATTTTAAATTTAATTAATAAGTGTCTTAATATATACGTAAAATCTTAAACGATAAATAAAATATATATATATATATATATATATATATATATATA
>CANXYC012418533.1:0-44117 GCA_948193065.1 Aleurites moluccanus | reverse complement strand
ATATATATATATATATATATATATATATATATAGCTTGATTTGAAATCGAAAAAAAAATGTTCAAAATATAAATTATTTTAAATTTTCGATTTATTTTATTTTTTAAATTAAATTAAATCAAATAAATTGTAAATTCATCGACTTTAATTTAATTTAATTTAATTTGATTGATTCTGTCGATTTGCCTTTCACTCCTTATATCGACCTAATTGTAGGAGGTTGTGGTCCTAAGACCCAATAATTACTTGCAGGGATAAATCCAAAAATTTTAAAAAAAGAGATAATTTTATTATGTTAAAATTTAATATCGTTATTTATATAGTAAATTGCTAATCAAATCAAGGACAAATGCAAAAAATAATAAAAGAATTAATATAATTATATTAAAAATAATTCTTTCAAATTTTATTATTTTTTCTCCTTATTTGCTACTATAATTTATATTAACTTATCTGTAAATTTTATGACGAAATTTTTAATATTATACACTTGAAAATTGAATCTAAAACTTTAATTTTATACAGATAAATAATTATATAATTAGAATTTTGTTATTATTTTAATAAAATTTAAAACTTACAATTAAATTATTAAGTTAATATCAATTTTATAATTTAATAAAATCATAAATTCAAATTATAATATTTATTTTATATAAATTATCATAGTAATAAAATAATTGAAATTTGATTTTAATTAAGATAAAAAATTTATATTTAAATGAAAGATATTTTAATTTTTTTATAAGATTTTAAACGGTAAAATAAATATAAATGATTAATTATATTGACGGAATAAAAAATATAAATTAATTAATGAATTTTTTAAAATATAAAAATGAAAATATTAATTTGATTAAATTTTATAGTTTAAATAATAATTTTATCAAAAATAAAAAAATTTAAAAAATTTAAAAATTTATGAGGGGCACGTCCCAAAGCTAAATCCGCCTATGGTTACTTAATTATTGGAAGTGATAGGGTCCCGCATTGAACTTTCAAGAACACAATGATAAAAAAACGAAATAAGCTCAACTAAAAAAAAAATTATTGAATTGTATTTTTCCATAATTCTTTAAAATTTAGCAATTTTCAACATAAATTTATTAATTTATTACTCACTCAAATTCTGACAAAATTAACCTAAATTTAATTATACATCAAATAAATATTATAAACTTCACTGAATAACTTCACGATAAAAGGGCAGAAGAGCTAGTAACCCAAAGCAACTTCAGTGAACAATGATGGCAATCCCTATACCAAATCGGCAGCTATTCATTGGCGGAGAATGGAGAGAACCTGTTCTCAACAAACGCATCTCCATCATCAACCCTTCCACCGAGGAGATCATCGGTTTGTTTTTATTTTCATTTTTTTATTTATTATTATTTTTGTTGTTGTTTTTTTCAAGTGTTTGATGGTTTTGGGTTGTTAACTGATAGAAGAAATTCGGGATCATAGTTTCTGATCTGTGATTTTTGTCGAATATGGTTCAGGTGATATACCTGCAGCTACTTCTGAAGATGTAGAGTTAGCAGTGGAAGCTGCCCAGAAAGCATTTACTAGGAACAAAGGCAGAGATTGGGCCTTCACTTCTGGAGCTTTTCGTGCTAAGTATTTGCGTGCTATTGCTGCTAAGGTATACTTATATATCTCTTTTGTGGTGATATATATGTATATATAGAATTTCAACAGATCCAAGATAATGTTTTAGTTCATCACCGAGTTGGAATGTTGTCCTAGATTAATTAGTTTTTTGCAGTGTTCTGTGAATTGCATGTATACTGAGTGAGTTAAGAGCCAAATCATTGGTTTAAACATTTCTCTTTGGAGTGGTAGTGACAGTTTGTGAATTTCTAACCTCTCATGTAGATTTTTCATTTTTGTTTGCATATTTAAGCTTATATTAAAACTACCGAATGAATCCTAGGAATTTACTGTATTGTTGTTGGATGAATAATTTGACAAATTATGGCTTTTATGTTTTGCATTAAGTAATGATCAGAAATAAATAAGAAATGGGTTTTGTGTTGACTAAATATCAAACTGGCTTTTTCTGTATTAGAAATGTTGACGATGTGTTTCACGTACCCCCTCTTTCGTAATTGCCTGTAGAAGTTTATTGGTCCTCTGTTATATATATTGAGTTCTCAATCCTCGTATCTTTGTTTCCTCGCAGATAACAGAGAAGAAAACTGAGCTAGCAAAACTTGAAGCACTCGATTGTGGAAAACCATTAGATGAAGCAGCATGGGACATAGTATGCCTGTGAATTGACACTGGAATTATTGGATTCGGTATCATGTGAATATCACCTCACATGTGTTTTCATGTTGATAGGATGATGTTGCTGGATGTTTTGAGTACTATGCTGACCTTGCTGAAGGTTTAGATGCACAACAAAAAGCTCATGTTTCTCTTCCTATGGAAACATTTAAGAGCTATGTTCTTAAAGAACCTATTGGTGTTGTTGCATTGATCACTCCATGGTATTTTCTTTCTCTTGTTAAAATGCTTATGCATTTTTGTATCTTTTCCTATTTTATTTATTTATTTTGTTGTTAGAGTTGCTGTCTTGGTGATATCGACTACTTCTGCTTGTAAAACTGTCATCCATATGCTTGCTATTTTCAGTTGCATCATTATAAATGGGCAATAGCAACAATGTGCTTGAACCTCATCATATAAGAACTTGGAAGAATGAGTTGAGTGGAACTGTTTACTTTCATTCATCAGTGATCATAAATATGCAGATTGAGATGTAGCTTTATAATTGTTTCACAATTTGTTAGCCTTAACTTGTGAAGTGCATGACCCTTGAGCTTCTAACCTTTCAAAATTTGTGAAGATTTTAATCATGCTTCCAATTTCTTTATACAAGTTGTTTATGCAGTCATCAATGTGAACCACTTGAAATCCTTACTAGTGCTGACAGCCATATTTCCCTCCATTGGTGCCTTCAGTATCACTTATGAAATTTTTTATCTTATTTTCTTTAATCTTGTTCTTCAGTTCGCGAAATCTGTAATTTGTTACAGTAAGGACCAACTAAATCTTATTTTATTTATGTTGATTAAAACTGTAAATTCCTTTTTTTTTTTTCTGTATGAATTGAAATGGTAAATTTTCAAGTGGATGTTAATTTAAATTAATGAACAGAGAAGTTTTATTTTTCTTGTGACTGCGGATTGTAATTCTTAACAACCTCCATTAATTAATTTTTACAAGGAACTTGATTTTAACAAACTAAGAATTGCTTGACCTTTATTTTGAAGGAATTATCCATTATTGATGGCTACATGGAAAGTGGCTCCAGCCCTGGCAGCGGGTTGCACAGCAATACTGAAGCCATCTGAACTGGCATCAGTGTATGTCCAAAGTTATTTGTGCTTGCATCAACTTTGATGTTGCTCCGTCATGCTACTTTCCAGCTGTAATATTTTTCAATTTCAGGACCTGTTTGGAGTTGGCTGAAGTTTGTAGAGAGGTTGGTCTTCCTCCTGGTGTCCTCAATATTTTAACTGGATGGGGCCCTGAAGCTGGTGCTCCTTTGGCAGCTCATCCCCATGTTGACAAGGTTTACTTTCTGTTATCTTTCCATTATTGTTTTTATTGGAGATTCCTTCCAGTTGATTTTCAGAAAATATCAACTTTTGATTGTGTATACCATGCAGTATTTGCTAACTAGTTATTTTTAACAGATTGCTTTTACTGGAAGCACAGCTACAGGGAGCAGGATAATGGCATCTGCAGCTCAAATGGTTAAGGTATGCCAGTGTGACACATATTTCTTTTTCTCTGCTTGATGCTTTTTTATTTGAGTTATGCCAGTTACCACATGTAATATTTTGGCAGCCTGTTTCTATGGAGCTTGGCGGGAAAAGCCCAATTGTTGTGTTTGAAGATGTTGATCTTGACAAGGGTTAGTTCCTTCTAAAGCACATTTTTAAACTTTGGATTGCCTGCCTCTCTTGGATGGCTGAATTTTCCTTTATCCTAAACAAATTGTGCATTGCGGCTATTGTCATCTGAGACCCATCACACTTGGAAGAAAAGCTTCTGTTTGTGTAGATGTTGTAATTAATATTAATTTGCTTATTGTTTGATTCAACAGCTGCTGAATGGACTGCCTTTGGTTGCTTTTGGACAAATGGTCAGATATGCAGTGCAACATCCCGACTTCTTGTGCATGTGAGTGTCATAAATTAGATGTTTCATGTCCTTCATGCATTCAACTTTTTGAACAACTCTAGAGGCAGAACTTAAATTACTCAACTAACCAAAGTTCCTATTGACGAAAACAGAGCCACAGGTATCCTCATATAAAGTAAATTAAGCTCCCTGGGCCCTAGTAACATAGTGGCCTGCATATTTAACCCCATACCTAACTCTCCAAAACACCTTCTATAACTCAACTTGAGGACCTGCCAAAAACTATAGAAATAGATCAACATAATTTGGAATGATTAAATGAATATAAGAGCAAAAATAAATCCTCACTGCAAATCTGGAATGAAATGACAGCCAAATGCTTGCATCTTTGAAATGAGTTATCAGAACATACACAACAGCTTGCTTCAAATTTCCTCCATCTTTGAAGTCTTATTAAAAACAATATTTTTGTTTCAAAATCTGTACTCCTAAAACATAGCAATAAATACAGTCAACTAAAAAATTTATGCTAGGATTTTCCAAGAGGGGAGAATTTTCAAGAGTATCTACTGCCATGAGTTTATTAATTTGCCATATAGAATTTGTAGTTAAAATTTTTTGACACCATTACTCATGAAGATAACCCACCCAATTTAATGTTTCAGGAAAGAATTGCATCAGAATTTCTAGACAGGCTTGTCAAATGGTGCAAAAACATTAAAATATCAGATCCCTTGGAAGAAGGTTGCAGACTTGGCCCAGTTGTTAGTGGAGGGCAGGTAAGAACATTAAAATTTCCTACATTGTATTTTGGAAAATAATAGAGAGGGGTTGGGGTGTTAGGATTCATTTTTATCACAACTAAAATTTTCTAGAACATAATATATGTTGGCTCTACATTTTCCCTGTAATGCAAATGGTTGGAAAATATCAGTGTTGAAAAACCCATGATTTCACTGTTCAACTTATAATTACAGAGAGTCTTTGATATCTACTAGTTCAAAATTTTTAACTCAAACTGATGAATCAAAGATGTTATTTTAACTTGCTACTTCATTGCTGCAGTACGAGAAAATTTTGAAATTTATCTCTACTGCTAAGAGTGAAGGTGCAACCATTTTGTCTGGTGGGGCTCGTCCAAAGGTATGTCACAATTCCTGCCTTTTTCCAATACTAGAGCTGTTTTGTATATTGATCTGTGAGGTCATTGTAGTTATTTGCAAATGTATGGCAGCACTTGAATAAGGGATTCTTCATTGAACCAACCATCATTACTGATGTGAATACCTCCATGCAAATTTGGAGAGAGGAAGTTTTTGGACCTGTTATATGTGTTAAAACATTTGGTAGTGAAGACGAAGCCATTGAATTGGCAAATGACACCCAGTGAGTTGATTCTTGCATCTCAACAACAATCTGTCTCAATAATTGGTCTGGATGTCCTTTGATCTGATCTGATTGTAGAGATTTTATTCTGATGCTGTATGGATATTCTGCAGCTATGGCTTAGGTGCTGCTGTGATATCAAATGATTTGGAAAGGTGTGATCGTGTAAGCAAGGTGAGACATTATCATGTGAAATAATTACAATGCGTTCAATTGATTATATAACTAGTGATTTAATTCTTGTTTTCCTGTGCACCTCTTCTTCAGGCTTTCCGGGCAGGTATTGTATGGATCAATTGCTCACAGCCATGCTTCTGTCAAGCTCCATGGGGTGGCATCAAGCGTAGTGGTTTTGGGCGTGAATTAGGACAATGGTATGGCCTTGTATGCAAACACTATTTTACCAATAATCCAAACATTTAGGACCAGACTTTGTCATGCAATGATGAGAGAATCAAGTTGTTATATTGAAACAAAGTTTCAAAATTAGTTTATTACGGATTAGCTATTAGCTAATGCTGACTCCCCTTCTTTTTCTATCTTTTTTTAAAATTTTTCACAGGGGACTTGAGAATTACTTGAGTGTGAAGCAGGTAACTCAGTATATCTCTGATGAACCATGGGGTTGGTACCAGTCTCCTTCAAAGCTGTAAGAGAACTTCGTGTGAACTTAAAAAAATGACTGTTTTTCCATAATAATGGTAATAATGGAAGAAAGAAACAATGTAGTAAACTCGAAGATGTATTGTACTAAAATGTTGCCTATAAAACTTGTTCTCTTGTATGGTTAATCATGTGGGATATTGTTAGCTTCAAAAAGTTGGCAAGTTTGGCATGAAAAGGAAGCCTTCTTAGCAAGTTGGATGCGTTGAAAAACTCGACACAACGCTCTGATGCCATCAGTCTCGCAGCGATATGAAATTAGCCCTATATTTTCCCTATTGTTGGTCCTGGTCCATTGCCTCATGCCGCAAATTCTAGTGCACCAGATATCAAGTGGGGCCATTCTGCATGTATTGAAATTTAACACACTTTAGGCATTTGTCAAGCATTACTTGTTTACTTAGGCACTTTGTCAGCCACAATGAATTGAAATTGGTGAGTGTTCCAAATAAGCATGCTTAGTTGGTATATCTAGTTCACAGAATAATTTCTTTTGAAATTGAACTAGTTACTTGCATGGTACCACTTGATAGGATTCACTCGGTTAGTAGGAATGAAGAGTTCTTGCAAAAATAGTAAATTTAAGGATAGTAACTGGTAGGGTTTTCTTAGTAGCCAAGAATTTTCCTTTCGAGAATTGATTCAATTATATAGAATTTTCATATTCAAGTTATCATACAAACTATTTTATATAAATAATTAATTAAATATGAAAAATAAATGTTTTTACAGCATTTGGAAATTTTTTCTTTTTAAAAAGTTGAATTTAATATTTTCATAGAGTTATTAATTTTATAGTAATATAGATTATTAATTAAAATCATAAAAATACCTTTTTTTTTTTTTTTATAAATTATTAGTTAATAAGTTAAAATTAATTGCATTTTATCATAAAATTTGCCCATTCCTGTTCCTGACAACTGACTAAATTATTTCTCATCATAATTCTTTGAACTGCATTTCATAAACGTTGTAATTGTAATATACATAATTATTATTTTTTTTTATTTTAATATTTTTAATTTATTTATTATTTTAATTTCTCTCTAACTTTTTAATTATATTATATTTTACATCTGTTAATTATTATATCTATTTTTAATTATTTTTTAATAAAGATATTATTATAATATTAAAATAAAATATAATTTAAAATAAAAAATGAGATAATTAAATTAAAATATATCAATAATGAAAATTAAATTATTTATTATGAAACAAAAAAAATTATTAATTTAGAATTTAGAATTAAGCGAGTCTTAAGCTTCAAGTCAGCCATTACTTTAACTAGTGAAGCATGTTCAAGATTAAGCAAAAACCATGGTCTAATCCCACGAGGGAACAAACTTCATTGTTTCTCAAAATTTGAACTCTTCATCTTTTTGCCTTCTTAGTCAAGAAGCAAGCAACTTATCTGTACTTTCGTGATGGCCACCTGACCCCTTCATAAAATATTAGGCATTCCCAATTGGCCATGTGTGGGTAAAACATAATTTAATGATTTCATAAGGTAAAAACATAAGTTCTAAGGTAAAACATGATAGGAAAATCATTTCATCATTGGCCTATTAATTTAATGATTTATTTCAATAAAGTTGATGATTGATTTCAATTTTTTTATTAATTTATTAAAATGAAAAAATCATTATTATTATTTTATATTCATTATCTCTCTGTAAATAAAAAGATATATTCTTAATAGTTAAATATTAAATCTTACTGGAAGTGAAGATTGAGAATCAAAATATTTATTTTTTTGACCAATTAATTATTAATAAAAATTAAAAAATTTTTAAAAAATAAAAATTTGGTAATCCTTCATAGGATTTGGTGATGCTTCATAGGAGTGGAGAATTCTTTGTTTACTTAATACTATATCGGGGAAGAGTGAGTGTTCTCTACCAAAGATACAATTGAAAGCTCCTCATCTCTTTCCCTTAAAAATAAAAATAAAAATACTCATGGATTCTTTTCTCTAAAACAGATAAAAATCCTCTCTTTCTGTATCAACGTGCTTATCGCTGGCGAATGGCTTCTGGTCTTCGTCTCTGAAAATCCATTACCGACACCTATACTATACAATAAAGATCTTTAATATTGTAATATTTATTATCTTCCATTTCACTATTTTCTGTCTGTTTCACATACATAGAATTTGCTACGAGCCAAAAAGTACATATATTTTTGGTGGGTCTTTTTAAAATTGAGTTAATTTGGCTCTTAGTGTACTATGGATTGAATTTGGTGCGGGTGACATTATTTTTGTACAATCTGGGGCGGGGTGAGGTGGATATAAAAAGTGCTGTGTCTTTTGGAGATTTGAGTCTTTTGTATTTATATAAATAACTAGTCTTTATTCGAATTGGTGGAATTGAAGATCTGGGTTTGTGTTGATTGGTGATGGGTAGTTCGGAGGAGAAGGTTGTGGCTGTGATTATGGTCGGTGGGCCCACTAAAGGTATATATTTGATTGAATTTTTGCGTTAACGTTTGCTCTGTCTGTTTAGAAATGTAAAATTGAGAATTCCCATTTCGTTTTTTTTTTTGTTCTTTTACAATTTGTAATTTTTATGTACTTTATTGAATTTTGGTTCTCTTTTTTATTGTTCCAAAGAATCTGATCTATTTCGTTTGTTTCTTTCAATTTTGATGTAATTTATCAATAATTGTTTGATTCATTTGAGATTTTCATTGGAATATTTTCATTCAGGAACTCGATTCCGGCCATTGTCATTGAATGTCGCCAAGCCTCTTTTTCCTTTAGCAGGACAACCAATGGTTCACCATCCAATATCTGCTTGCAAAAGGGTATTTAATCTTAAAGCTGTCATTAAATTGCAGAAGTAGAATTCTGAGGATATTCAATTTTCAGTTTGTTAGTATCCTTTTCCAGATTCCCATCTAGCTATATTGTACATTTTTCTTTTGTTATAATACAATTTTGAGATTGCATTTTTTCTGTTTCAGATTCCAAACCTGGCACAGATCTATCTTGTTGGTTTCTACGAGGAGCGAGATTTTGCGTTGTATGTTTCATCAATCTCCAATGAGCTTAAAATTCCTGTGAGGTAATTGACTTGATGATTTACTCTGTCATTTGCTTTATTTCCTAAGTTTTGCAATTTTGCTGATTAGTGATTATCTAATATTTGCTTGTAGATATTTGAGGGAAGATAAGCCTCATGGTTCAGCTGGTGGGCTTTATAACTTCAGAGATCTAATCATGGAAGACAATCCGGTTTTCATCTTAACCAATGACTTTTGGTGTTTTTAATTTATATTCCCTTTTGCATCTTCATCTCTAGTTACGTGATCATGCTTGAATTTTGACATGTTCTAAAGATTAGAACTGACATTTTTATTCTGAAAATTCATAGTGATGCTTGATCATCCTTGTTCTGCAGTCTCACATCTTCTTGCTGAATTGTGATGTTTGCTGCAGTTTTCCGCTCCCAGAAATGCTTGGTAATTGCTTTCTCCTGCTGAAATCAAATCTCCTTTGACTCCTTCAATTTTGTTTGAAGATATTGTTTAATTCTTCTTCAAAGTATCATTCATGTACCATGAACTAACCACCAAGGCAAATTATTTTTGATATTATAATAGCTTTATTGTCTTATAGTTGAAGTAAGAAAACAGCTTCTATGTTTCAAGGTCACTACTTCTCAGTTAACATTTGTATTTTGCTTATAATGTCTGCAGAAGCTCACAGAAGATATGGTGGGATGGGAACTATTCTAGTAATCAAGGTTCGCCATTTGTAAAATTTTTAATGTAGGAAAATCTGTTTGAGGTGTGATCTTCCAGCAGTAGACCGTATTTTTTTGTCTGCATGTTTGATTTCATTATTCTTTTCCTTTGCAGGTTTCTGCTGAGTCAGCCAGCCAGTTTGGTGAATTGGTAGCTGATCTTGACACCAACGAATTGTTGCATTACACAGAGAAACCTGAAACTTTTGTATGTACAAGTTCCGAGATTCATTTATTATTTATATTTTAATCTTTTCATATTGCCAAGAATGGTCCATTTTATTCAACATCTTTTACTCTTGCTTTTTGAGAGAGAAAATCAGAATAATTATCTTAACACATTACTGTTACTTCCGATTTTCTTTTTCTTGGAAGCATAAGGGAGAAAAACTGAAAACAAATCCATAGTATTTTTGCTATTTGCTTTCTACTCTTCCATTATTTCTTCTCTTTCTTTCTCTCTCTCTTTCTTTTTTATCCTACTTTTTTCATGTTGTATTGTGATGCAGGTAAGTGACCTGATAAATTGTGGTGTATATGTGTTTACACCAGATATATTTACAGCCATCCAAGGTGTTTCTTCTCAGCGAAAAGACAGAGGTCAGAGATTCATGGTTGTGCTGATAGGATAGGATATTGATAAGCGATTAAGTTAGAAGTTTCCAGAATACTGTAGCACATGAGCATATCCTGTTCTATAATTAAGTAGTGGTTTTAAACAAAGTTTAGATCTTTCAATTTGGAAATATCCATAAACTAAATGTTTCAATATTCCTGCTTACTATGCATATTGTTGGTCTCTCCTGGGGCATAATTTTTTTAACTCTATTAAACTATTTTGCAGCTCATCTCAGACGTCTTTCCAGCTTTGAAGCCCTTCAATCAGCCACAAGGTATGCCCATTACCATCCAGCAATTTTGTCCTTGAATCATGGTGTTGATGCCTCTGAGCTGAGTAATTCATTATTATACTTACCTCAAAAATATTTGACAAATTTAAGTGCTCCTATGTGGTATATCTTGCCTTTTGCTTATGTTTGTGTATCTCTAGTTTCATTTTTGTGGTTAATGCACATTGCTAGGAAATTGGGATAATGTATTGGCATTGGGCAAGGTAATGACTAATGTCAACTGAGTCGTCTATTTGACCATCGGAAAAGAAGAGGCTATAATTATTAATTTCTTGAAATTGGCAACTGCAAAAGCATATATTGTTTACCAGTTTTTTAAACAAATCTTGGTGGCAAGTTAAAAAAAGTCCAACACACCCGACTCCATAATATGCATCATCAATGGTTGTGACATGACATTGGTGGCAAGTCCTCTTCAAAATTCAAAATTAAAAAACAATTATGCTAATACCATAATTTGTACACTCCGTCAATTACACAAATAGCAACAAATGGTAATTTACAAGCATCACTATCATTTTTTAGTCTATTCAACAATTTGAAAGGCTCAAGAATAATGTCTGCATTTAAACTATAACAAGAAAATTAAATATTTACACAGTATATCTTGTATCCTTATTAGCAGGATGTTAGTTTACTTATATATCCAACTTGTGCATAGGCTTTGACTGGAGTAATATGAATTTTAATGCTTAATCTAAATGTACCTTTATTAAAAAAAAAAAAAAATTACCATTGTGCTCAGAAAAGTTCACCCTTAAGGCCATTCCTTGATATAGCAATTCACCAACACTCTTAGGTTTTTGTTTCATCTTTTTCAACTCTGTAATAGTGTTGCTATTGCTTAATTTAGGAATTGGATAGATCTCACTGTTCAACTTCTAATTCTGATACAAATTTCTTCAGCAGAAGTCCTCCCACAGATTTTATGAGACTGGATCAAGACATCCTGTCACCCCTTGCAGGGAAAAAACAGCTATATACATATGAAACCATGGATTTCTGGGAACAAATTAAAACTCCAGGGTAAGCCAAACTATGTGGTGTTTTGCCCATTGAAGTAGTTATATGACCTTTCCCAAATCAATACTTGCAGAATGTCCTTAAAATGTTCTGCTCTGTATCTTGCCCAATTCCGATACACCTCCCCACATCTTTTGGCTAGTGGAGATGGCTCAAGGAGTGCCACCATCATTGGTGATGTTTATATTCACCCATCAGCAAAAGTACATGCAACTGCGAAGGTAGCTTTTCTATCTTATTTCTGATGTCTGGTTTATTGATGCACAGTGGGTGATGTATTGCTGGTCAATGCAATCTAGCTAGTATAGCATTTAGTTGGAACTTATTCTTATGGTCATTGTCAATGAGATCCAGAATGGACCGGAAACATTGCACAATTATTTTTCTCCTTTTTCCGTGATTTCTTCAACTATGATATTGACTTTTCTGAGCTCTGGTGCAACAGATTGGTCCCAATGTCTCGATATCTGCCAATGCCCGTATAGGACCAGGAGCTAGGCTTATCAGTTGTATCATCCTAGATGAAGTTGAAGTGATGGTAGGAAATGAATTGAGGGGTTTTGAAGTGTTTAACATTTGAGTTTTAGATATGCTCAGAAATGCGGGAGTTTGGGTGGAAACCTCCAAACAAAAGCTCATCTGAAACTTGGCTGCATCTTTTTTCTAATTTTTCAGGAAAATGCAGTTGTTATACATGCAATTGTGGGGTGGAAGTCTTCCATCGGGAGATGGTCCCGGGTCCAGGCAAGTTTGCTTTATTGTGATGCCTCTAAGCATTTGAGTGTTGACCATCATATATACTGCTTTCCCAAAATTCTTTTGGTGCATTAGTCTCGTGATAACGTAACAAAACATGACATTTAGCCATAGTAAATCACATGAAAGACACTTCTTAACATCCATCTACCAATTGAAATGGTGAATACTAGCAACACGGTTGTAATACATGCAAGTTCCTTGGATAACCTTATGTAGTTATTTTCTTCGTCCAAAGCTATCAGCACTGCTCTTGCGTCTTAATTTTTCTAGTTGTTTTAATATGTGTACTATATTCAAGGTTGCTTTTCCCTCTCATGCATGGTAGCATTTTTGTTTATTAAGTTCAGTCTACTGTTACAGGCTGCAGGAGATTTCAATGCCAAACTTGGGGTTACGATCCTTGGTATTTTCTTGATTCATACACCCTCTTTTTATTTGGCATTGCTTTTCCTTTATAAATAGAGAACTTCTAGCTCTGCAGAACCTTAGGTTATTTTCTTTGCTTCAGGTGAATCAGTGAGTGTTGAAGATGAAGTTGTGGTGGTTAATAGCATCATTCTTCCAAACAAGACGCTCAATGTTAGTGTTCAGGAGGAAATAATCTTATAGTGGGCCTGAATATATGTCTTTCATTCCGTTCTAGCATTTCTCTCTATCCGTAATGGTATCATTTTGATCTATTACTTGAGGTAGAAAAAACCAATATTTTTGAAGTACTTGTTACCCATTTGTAAATTGACATCCATAATTTGTAATAAAGAAATTGTAAGTTGCTGTGACGTCTCCTACCATTTTTTTATTTTTTTGCTCTATAAAATTCTGTTTCTTCCCTTGCTTTGCTGCAGAACCTGATAAGAAAATGATTCAGAACATTCTTATATTGATTATAAAATGATAACTTTTATTTCAATAAAATCATTATTATTACTTTTTTATAAAAATCTTGACGTCATTGAAGATCTTTTGGGTAAGGCTTCCATGCCCTGCAAAAAGTGGGATCTCTTCGTTTTCTGAATTCTGCTGAACTTTTAAAATGGTTGTTCGAATTAAAATTAAAAACAACAGATCGTTTATTAACAAAGTAACTGGATGTTGTTTATGAAAGCCATTATGAGGGTTTCAACAGGGGCTATCGCCTGGACAAAAGCAGATTAAAAAGAACACAGATCAACATTAAATTATGCACAAAAGCTTCTTATGAAAATTCTGCTCCAGCAGCGAGGACAAATTGGTCTTATACAGGAAAAGGGCAAAAGGCACAAAAAAATTCTTTTTCACTTGCTTGGATGCATAAACTTATAAATATTAAATGTAAATTTACAAGTAATTCGTACAATCATATGTTTACACATTAAGAAAATGTGTACAATTTTAGCTCCAAAAATAAATGAAAAATCTGGAAGATAGGCATAATAAGTTGGGGAATCGAGTAGTATTTGCGTCCAACTCATCGCTTCTTTTCTTTGCCCTTTACTGTTCAAAAAGGTTATGGGGAGTCCTATGCTATCTAAATCAGGAGATTTGTTCTATCGTTTTCTTCCCAGCAACTTCGGTGTACCATGACTTCCACGCTTCCATGTAATGAGCAAAAAGTTCTCTCAAAGCTGCAAAATTTCAGTCAAATCAGCTTCCTAGTTCCTACTGATATAATCTTCTGCAGGAAAGCATTGACAAGAAAACAAAACCAGATGATAAGAGCATCATTCTAGAATCTAGATGAGCATCGCCTAAGGAGCAATATAATAAATCATTGAATACCATGCTTCACAATGGAGGGTTATTAGCAGTCAAGCTAGAACGTCAGACCAAACAGAAAATAGAAATGGAACGCCGACTACATGATGTTTAGGAGACATTGTTTCTATTTCATATATACAAATATTTCTGACCCCAATTTCAAGTAATTGGATCACAAAAAGTTATGTTATACCTTGGTTCTGATACTGAGGGCGGTAAGTAGATGCAAGACTCTCCCAATCATGAATTTGAGTCATTTTATTCTCAGACCCACCAGTTTTGGCTACTGTGACGGGAGCAAAAGGGCCAAACTGATAACCCTTTGAGCCCTGCTGTGAATCCTGACCCAAACTAGTTCCGACAGCTACAGTTACCACATCCTCAACTTTTATTTGGTTGTGCATTTTTAAATTCTCGCTTTTACTCCTATCAGCTGAAAAATTCACTCTATTTCTTTTGAAACATATGTTAGTAACATCAACTCCAAATGTTCTTTTCCTTGACTCAATCAAGGCATCACCCGATCCACTCTCAGATTTCCCTCCCAAACCCAACCATCTGAATGCTGGTTTCCTGGTTTCTGCCGTATGAGTCTGCATATAATGAAACTCAGAGATTGAAAAGTGTGGATCCATTTAATTCAGTAAGCATTTGCAATACCTTTTCAATAAGTTTCAAGGAAGATAGCACATTTGCAATGTCATACAGCCGTCTTACTTTTGCTGCAGAATCATTGCCATTTTTAAGAGTCAGTAAAAGAGTTCACAAAACCACTAATAGTCCAGAATCACAAAGAGAAAAGTTGAGAACAATTACTTTTCATTGTTGGTGAATTGTGGACATCTCCAAGTAATAGTTTTGCAGCTTCATCAAGAGAGACTAGATCTGCCTGAAAATAAATTCCCCGACTACCAGTTCAACTAATATTTTTTAAGAAATCCACGTTAAAAATGTCTATTTCTTACTCACTTCAGAACATACAAAGATCTTGACAAAATTCTGTGTGAGAAGTCCCAAAGATTTTTCGTTTCTGTTATCTGCAGCATAAACAATAAAGCTTAGTCATAATATGTCATTAAGCGCTAAAACAACCTAGTAGATAATTGGCAATTCCATATCATTTCTTTAATAATTCAACTCCAAAATTATTAATATGTACCCAGTTTTTCCAACAAAATACAAACACATTAAATTGCATATTGTGAATTTGTGTTAAATGTTAAATAGATTTTTATTTTCTCCTTTTGCAATTCATCTATAATGTATTAATGTCCAATTAAAATCATAGGGCAACATCAATTTCTTGAACTTGTGGAAAATCACATACCAAATCTTGATGCTGCAGTTAATTTGACAATGCTATTGGCAATTGAATTTTCGTTTTGGCTTCCTGTGTTAGGATTTGAATCACAATCATCTTCATCATCCTTGTCATCATCTGACCCCTAAAAGAAGCAAAATGTGGAAATGCCCTTAACTACAACCCCAGAAAAATTAAACCCTCTAAAAAGTTCACTCTAAGCATCATCAGCAGAGAGTTTATAAACCCAAAGTCACTTATCAGCAGAGAGTTTATAAACCCAAATTCACTTACTTGATCACAATTGCTGTTCTGCTGCTTATCAAAACTAGTTAAATTTTCCCACAAACCCTCCTCCTGTTACATCAAAAGCGAGCCGATCAGTGCTATTTTCGAACAGAACAATTCTATAACAGTCATCCGCAAAGAAAAATCCCTTTTATTACCTTCAACTCTTGCAGAGCTTTAGGGATTGCCGCAAATCCTTTCCACATATACTTATTCTTTGCTTTTTTTGCAAGAACCTAAAAGGTTATCAAATACCCAGATGAGAAGAGAGAGTACAGAGTAAAAACAAAGCCGGAATTTAAAAAACAAAGAACAATAAGCTCACTCCAACACTCTCCAAAACGTTGACGATATCATAGATCCGCCGTCTCTCAACGCCTGTAGGTCTCAAAATCCATTGAAGTTATAATCCCACGAAAATCACACTAATGAATAGAACAAAAACTTAAAATAAATCAAGATAAACCACCTAATTTTAAAGCAGCATCATCAAGCCCAATCACTTCAATTCCATCACTATCATATAAGCTCAAGAAACTGCACAAAACATATAAAAGTACTAAAAATGATTCCAGAAATGAAACTAAAACAAACCCGAAAGTAAAAAAGAAAACCCATAAATAAAGAAAGACAAAGATTGAGACTTGGTGCAAAGGAGGCCGAGGGATTTCTGTTTTCTGCTATAGTTGTGGTGGCGACAAGAGGATTCCGGCGCTTCACCAAAAAATAATGGCATCGTTTGAGGAGAACTGTAAAATTTGAGAAATGGAGAGAAGGGAATAGCCAATAGAGGGAGGTAGAGAGAGAATTGAGACAGTTAAAAAGATAAATGGCGCGGCAAGAAATTTTCAAAGAGGCGGATCGTTTAGGGTTATTGAGTGTGTAGAGGGATCGGAAGTTTATTAGCGGCAATTTGAACCGGAGGGATAAATCTGAAATAACTAATGTGATCTTATAGTCCTATCATAGCCGCGAGAATAAAAATTAAAGGGTTTCGCTTGTAAAATAACCCAACATAACAAATTAACAAAAGAGTTAATTTCGATTCTGTTGAAACTTTAAAATAATTAGCAAAAGATGAAAATCAATACCAACTCCTTGGAAATCCCCACATATAATAATTGGGTCAATATTGTGCTTAGACAACATAAGGTTTCAATATTAAACGAATTTAGGATTTTTTTTCACTTGAATGAAAGTTTTGCAAATATTATTGATGAATGGATTAAATTGGCTATGTAAAAGAAGGTTCAAAACCTTGTGCTGAATTCTTAGAATTTGGCAAATACATTTGCTAATTTCCTGAATATTATAATTTTTCTTAGTTTATAAAAAAATATAAATATTCTTATTTTTAATTTTTAATTAATTATATTTTATTTTTGCTGTAAAAAGTTAAAAATATCATTTCTTTTTATTTTTAATTAATTACATTCTATTTTTAAAATTTTATTTTTGCTTTAAAAAATATTTTTTAGGATTAAAAAATTTATTTTCATATTTTTTGATAAATTTGAAAATAAAAAATAAATAAAAATATTTTTTATTTTTTATTTTAAAAAAATAATTTAAGAAGAAATTAAATTATTTTTTTTAATTTTTTTAATACAAATAAAAAATTTATTTTTATATTTTGACAAATTTAAAAATAAAAAGTAAAAATATTTTTTAAAAAAATATTTTTTTATTTTCAATTTTTTTATTTTTTAAAAAATAAAATAAAAAATATTTTTTATTTTCAATTTTTTTATTTTAAAGTAAAAAATATGATATAATTAATTAAAAATAAAGGTTAAATATATTTTTGTCTTTTTATTATTCTTATCGACCATTTTAGGATTGACTAATAGCAAAATTGGACGAAATGGTCTAATAGTATATTGTAATATTTATCAGAAAAATTAATATATTTTTGAAAGGTCACGGAGAGTTAATATATTAGGAGGAAATCGTAATTAATTTTTTAAAGAACCTGAAAAAAAAAAAAAAAAATAAAATAAATCTATTGTTATTGCCAAAGATATAGAGATACAAATTTGTGTGCTTTTGAAGGTTTATTGAACCTAAAACAAGACTGATGTTGTTATTGTACCTTCAGTTTGTTTGTTGTCCATATTATTTGTTGACGGAAGTATCAAGAGGATGATGTTGCACTTCTAATAAGCTTGAGGTCTCTCTAATAGGACGAGGTGATCTGAATTCTGTTATGGCAACTGTAACTATTTGTAATTTTCCTTTATAATTCAATTGGGACATTAAGCCTTGGACTCTATGTTTTAAATACCTCTGGACAAACTATTGGTCTCATTGAATCTAAATTAGAAATCTGGATCCTACTTCTCCTCTCAAACTTCATGAAAATTAACGAGGGGACTGGGACAATTCATTGTTAATAAAGTTGGCTGTTGATGCTGACTAAAGGAAAATCAATCAGCTTCTGATTTTCAAGCATTCACTTGAGAGGATGTTACATGAATCTAGTAGAAACATGAATGACAGGAACTAGCCACTGAACCTGTAATCTAAATTCCGATGTATTTGTTTCTATGTGGAAGTGGTAACTGGTTTCTCTCTGAAATTTTGCTGCTTTGATTCTTAAACATGTGCTTGAGTTTCATGTTCTTTTCTTCTCTTGTTAGGTCTACTCTGCTGGTTTATCCTGAAATTATTTAAAAAGCAAATAATACTGAAAACCTGATGAATTTCTATAATCAACCTGCATTCTGCATTCAATTGATTTGCAAAAGGGGTGGAGGTTGGCGAGAAGAAATCTCTTGTATGAATTCTTTATACAACTTTATTATTTTAATTTTGTTAGGCCTTGTTTGGTTCATGGAATATGATAGGAATAGAATATGCAATACTTATTCTCAACTTTGATTTGAATTTAGATGTGGAATAATTATTCCATAGAATTGTAAATTTTAATGACAATTTTGGTTGAAGTTCTGTTCTGAATTTGTAATTAATCATCATGTATAGAAAATATTTTCCAAATTTATGAAAGATAAAATTACAAATTTTATAAAGGATGAAGACTAGTTATTCCATTCCATAGAATAACTATTCTATTCCTTCCCTATTCCATTCTTCGAACCAAGCAAACCCTTAGATTTTGCAAGTATTTGTGAACTCTACTTATGGTTGTTGTACACTCATAGTTGCATTCACAGTCTTACTTAAATAACGTTGATGTAGTTCTTAAAATATGCATGCACATTTGTTAAGCGTTTAATCTGCTATAACCAATTTATATGATGCCATCCTAAATCAAGCTTTTGTGATATTGTATTGATGAAATTCTGTATTTTTACCTTCCCCTTTTATTTTGTTTGAATGCAGGAGAAAAGCGAAAAGAAGAAGAGGTGGTAGAACTTGAGGGGCCCTTAGGTAAGAGTGATGCATTGAATCGTGAGCTAACATCTTTGGAGAGAGAGCTGTCAACACTTCGCAAGAATGGGATGATTGATCCCTTTTGCTTGTATTTTTATGGACTTGTACTTAAAGAGAAAGGCAATCAGAATCTTGCTCGAACAGTTCTTGTGGAATCCCTAAATAGCTACCCATGGAATGGGAGTGCCTGGTCTGAGCTGCAGTCTTTGTGTATTACAGTCGAGATCCTAAACAACCTTACCCTCAGTAACCATTGGATGAAGGATTTCTATCTTGCTATTGCTTACCAAGAGCTACGGATGCACAATGAATCGACAAAATATGAATATCTTCAAAGCACTTTCAGTTTCAGTAATTACATACAGGCTCAAATTGCTAAAGCCCAATACAGTCTTAAGGGAATTTGAACATGTTGAAGTGATATTTGAAGAACTTTTGAGGAACGATCCCTATCAAGTAGAAGACATGGATATGTACTCCAATGTGCTCTATGCAAAGGAGTGTTTCTCTGCCCTCAGTTACCTTGCACACAGGGTATTTATGACGGATAAATACAGACCTGAATGCTGTTGCATCATTGGAAATTATTACAGTTTGAAGGCGCAGCATGAGAAATCTGTTGTGTACTTTAGGAAGGCACTCAAGTTGAACAAAAATTATTTATCTGCCTGGACTCTTATGGGTCATGAGTATGTTGAGATGAAGAACACTCCAGCTGCCGTTGATGCCTATCGACGGGCAGTGGACATTAATCCTCGTGATTTGGTATGGGCTGGGACAAGCACATGAAATGATGGGCATGCCCTTCTATGCTCTGCTTTATTTTAAGAAGTCTGTATTCTTGCAGCCAAATGATTCTCGGTTGTGGATTGCAATGGCTCAGTGCTACGAAACTGATCAGCTTCACATGCTTGAGGAGGCAATCAAGTGTTACAGAAGGGCTGCAAATAGTAATGACAGGGAAGCAATAGCCCTGCACCAGTTAGCAAAGCTCCAAGCGGAGCTTGGCTGTTCTGAAGCAGCAGCATTCTACTACACGAGGGACTTAGAAAGGAGAAGCTGAAGAGAGAGAAGGACCAAATATGGTTGAAGCTCTATTGTTTCTTTCCCAACACATCAGAGAACAGAAGAGATTTGAAGAAGCAGGGGTGTATTGTACCTGTCTTCTGGATTACACTGGCCCAATAAGTTCTATGATTTATTTCATCTGTGTTTAATGAAAGAAATTAAGTTTCCTTTTCAATAAATTAGGTTTGTTCTTTTTGGTTTCTGTCCATGGTTGCAGGAGAAGGAAACAGCAAAGAAATTGCTTCGAAGAATGAGGACAGGAGAATCCTGTTTCCCTTTAATAGATGTTGAACATTTTCATCCTTGAAAGACACTGTAAGATATGTCTCTCTTTCCTCAGTTTCATGTTTATTTCAGTCAACTACTTCGAAGTTCATGTTTTTTTCCAATTGTGATGCATGAATATATCTCTGGACTTCAATCTTGCAGAGCTATTGTTATGCTCTTGGTGTTACTATGACTCACTGCTGTACACTGAACTTCACAATCCTTGATGGTCTTGGTCTGAAATGTCTGGTCCTTGGCAATGCCATTGAAGCCTCGTGATCAATGGCCAGTCAGATATCAGACCAAAAGAGACTATTAAACTTCTGTTGTATGATTGTATTACTTGGATTTTCAAGCTGACTTTGGCGTTCAAAATTTTTCTCAAATATATGCCAGATTTGGTTTAATCTTGTTGTCATCCCTGGAGTCAGTGGCAAGTATGGGGTAGTGAAAGTGCAATGAGTAGAGGAAACCCGTTCCTTCCCTTGAGGAGCAAATGGAAGTTCACTACAACAGACTGAGGAAGAGGTTGTTCCAACTGTTAATAATTGAAGTTATAGGTTCAGGAGAATATCAACCAGCTAGAAATATCAATTATATATAGGCACAAATCATATTTACTTCTCACTTTGGGTGATGATTACCAGTAAGAGAATTATTACAATTGAGGTTTTCTAGCTTTTATTTTTTGAGATTTGCAAGTTACTTTTTCGATCTTTCCTTTTTTTTTTTTGGAATATAAAGTTATATGCTTAAAAATCTGCTTCCCTCAATCACAATAGTAATCAAGTGAATGTTGGATAAAATATACAAATTCTAATCGCATGATGAAATCTTCACGAGCAGGGCAGTTCGTGAGAGACGAGGATATTACAAAACGCATCGCAAATTCTCATAGCAGTTGATTGATCTTCCAATAATATGAATTACAATCTAAAATTTGCATTACTTTCTCCTTAAATTCAGGCAATGAACATATCTTATAGACAGTTTCAACCCTCAAATTAATGAAATATGGCAAGCGATTGTCCAATGAAAAGGCCCTCTAACTGCAATCTCATGGTAATTGGATGCGGAACAAGTTTGTTGAATGATTCAAAATTTGCAAAATATAATGATTAAAACACTAAAAATGTAAATTCATCCCATCATTATATATTGCGTATTTCGTTGCAACTAACAATAACATATGCTGCAGCTACACATAAAATCATCATAAATAAAAAAAAAAAAAAAAAAAATCAGCAGATGGAGTCTTCATTCATTCCAGGTAAAAACAAAGCTTAAGCTTAAAATAATCCATCCAGAGTTTATTTCCAGTTCAAACAGATTCTATTGATTAAAAATGTTATACAAACTTCCATCACAAAACAACCATAATGAACTGTAAACAGTATGTCCAACATTATGTTTAGAATTTAGAACTTAGACAAAACATCACTTTATTTGGGATCTGTGGAGAAGTTGTTAAGGGATGGCATTATTTCAGGGGCCCTGTTACGAACATATTTCCTTAGAAAATGCTCAGAGAATTTTTCTCCCTCCGAAAAGTTGTCCAAAACTCCAGCAGCCCTGGTCTGCTTGCTAACCCTGTTACAAAGGGGATCAAAAATAAAAAAAATGTAAATGGTGAAGTCACCTCCAAAAACAGTGATAAACTTTTTACTTTGACAAAAATAATTCTAAGACATGTACGAAAACTGAAATGTTCTTTTGCATCCTTCTCTTCATAGAATCAAAAAACAAACAAGCAATGAAAATGTCCAAGCCAAACTCATTGAAATAATTTCCAATTTTCTTTTTTTAAAGATGAAAACTTGAAGCTTCCAGCTTAATAGAATAGCACAAGAATCCAAAACAACTCTAGTTGACTGCCTTTCACAAAATCCTACATGAACTTCCTAATCAAAATCATCTCAAACTTCATTTTAGGTCAAATTACATAAAAGAGTACAAATACAGAGAAGAGAAAAACAAAGTTAGTTGCATAAAATTAAGCAAAAATTCCAACGCAGTGCCGTCCTCAACAATCTCTTATAGAAACCAGCTTTTGATATTTTATCATCCAAAAATTAAGTTTTTAAAACATAAAATCATTCGCAAAATCATCGTAAAAAAAGAATTAGATCATGACACCATAAAGCTGCGAAAACAAAAGGCTAAAATCGAAACACATACGCACAAATACTGATTTATCATTTATATATATATATAGAGAGAGAGAGAGAGAGAGAGAGACCTGACTGCAGGATTGATGCAAATGTTACGGACCATCTGAAACCCGCAGATTCCGATGGCAACTCCAACGGCCGCGAACAAAGGATACACTTACAAATCCACACAGATAAGTAACACTAAAAGATCTATTTATAGTTCTACGTCTGGAAAATTCATGAAACAGAGTCGAACAAGAATGTCTGGCCTATAATACAAGGATCTTAACTCACCTCAGGCCTAAATCATCGACTTCCCGCCATTTAAACTCACCACAACGACGGGATCGGAGCGAGGGGACACACAGATTTTGAGCTTTTTATGCAAGTGAGAGAGATCGAAACTAGTAGAAGGAAAAGAGACTTTATCTTGACTTGGGTTAATTGTTACCAAAAAAAATAAAAATGGGACAATTGTAGAACCTCATTGGACAAGTTTTGGGGAGAGCAAAGCTAGTTCGAATGGGTTAACGATTCGTCGCCCGCCAAACTGTACTTCCCAATGTTGAATGGCATTCTTGTCCTTGCACTGGTCCATTCTTTTATCATTTTAATATTTGGGAATATAGGCTTAAAGAATTATACCATTGTCTTTCAAGTAGGATAATAATTTTGCCCGACCGACCCACTCCGTTTAGCAAATAAAATAAAATAAATTTTTATTTTATATTCTTGTCAAATTCAAATCGAGTTTAAATAATAATAATAATGTTGATCTCAAATTTGCCCTGATTTTATATATTATATATTTTTTTATTTTTTAATATTTTATTTCTATATAATTTATAATTTTTTTTAAATTATAATTATTTTTATGTGAAATATAAATTATATTATATCAATATTTATAAAATATATAAATAAATATATATTTAAAAAAATAAAAAATAAAATAAATATATATAAAAGAAATATATATATATAATAAAAAAATAAAAAATAAAATAAATATATATAAATAAATATATTGGAATCGTTCTAATTCGCCTCATTACTCATCCCATCTATCTCGCCCCAAAACGAGGCAAATGATAAAATGAATATTTTTATTATTTAACAAGTCAAATTCAAATTTTGTAAAACTCATCCCAAATCCAATCCGTTTCCATCTCTATTTTCAAGAAAGGTTCAAGTTACTGAAAAATTACTAATAGAAATGACCCAGATAAGGGTAAATTAGCGTTTTCAGATTAAAAATAAGGGTAATTTAGTCAGCAACTGCAAAATAAATATAACAGAAAGGATTTTGAAGAAAACTCAAATGAACATGAGATGTTGCTTCTCCTTTCAGCATCATATATATATATATACACGTGAACCTTGTAGTATTTTCCAAACCATAAAAACACTTGTTAGTGTTCTATATCACAATGAGCTTCACTACACTTTTCAAATTTCACCCTTCACACAGCATATCATGGATAACGCAGAGATCAGAAAGTGAGAATTCAGGGAAATATGATATCATCCAACAAATACAACCAGTTGTACGAGAATTTGTCGTATCAAAATTTTACTTGCAGTAACCAAAGCCAATTCCTTTCCTCTCACAGATTTCTCCATCAGCTTCTTAATCCCATTATAAGGACAGTCACACACCCCACTCCCCCAAAAACAACTCCTTGATCTAACTACGCTTTACGAGCACGATCTCGCCATGAACCTTGTTGCTTCGCAAGCACCTGAAACCAAGAAACGATTTGTTTAAACTCATTTCTCTCTCTCTCTCTCTCTCTCTCTCTCTCACACACACACACACACACACACACACACACTTAGAAAACCACTAACCTTCTCACTTAAAAGGCCTGCAGCAAGTTCAGTTTTGTTACTCTCCTTTTCATTGTTGTCTGCCTCTGGTTCACTGTCTGAAATCATGGATCCTGGATGTGCTGGTGCTCCAAACATGGCTTCATCATGAGCAACTTTAATTGCCTCCTCCCTTCTTGCCTTCACATTCAAATGTATATATATGAATTGCATCAGAAGCTATGCAACACATTTACATCTAAAGATAACCACATGCTAAGGACCAGGTTTTATGATCAGCAAATTGGACCTAAACTGAAAGAGCAACTGCAACATAAACAGGGCCTGTACCTCAACAGCAGAAAGTCTGAAACTCTGGCCAATGTGTTTGACTAGAGCTGCATCATCTTCTACAGCTGCAATAAGGCAAAGATATACAGTCAACTCTACTTTGCAGAATAAAAAATGCTGATATATATTCAATCTAATAAGTTACAGCTCCCAAAAGTCCACTTAATTTAATTACAGATAATAAAATTTACTTCTTGATATTTGTATTAAACCAATAAATGATAATTGCATTTGTCCAACACTATGCTTTTACCATTTGCTGCACATTACCTCCATATTCATCACTGTGGTGGAGATGGGTTATATTACAAGAGCATATAGTATGTGCAGAAAATTGACGAGAGGAATACATGTTTCAGGCATGACCATAATAAGGCAATTCTGGTGCATGGAGATTTTGTGATTTATGATTTTATAAATGCCAATTGCTTGGCATGCATAATGCACATAAACCTCTTTTCTCATGTTTCTCTGCTAACAATGGACAGAAGAATAATTAAAGAGACATAATTTAGTTGTTACTTGTTCTAATAAAAACGAAATAAGGAACCTCAAGAACATAAGATAGAGACAACAAAAAAAAAATACAGTATATTTGGATATCATGCCCATTTTAGAATCTGCATTTTTTTAATTCATCAACCACTAGCAAAATGTTACTTCGAAGAAAATGTATATTTGGATATCAATGCAAACAAGAAGGAAAAATGTTATTTTATAGCATATAACCAGAAATGCAATGTAGATAAATTATATCTAACCTTCAATTTCCTCATCATCAAGTGGCGCATCCTTGTTGAACTCAAATCGTTCCCAACCAGGACCAATTCCTTTTTCTGTATCTTTTTCAGCTGCATGAAATAAGCAACATAATGTTATTGATAAAATTTATTTGCAGGAGAAAATACCAAAATTTAAGCTAATACTATTTCCTTCATGCAATAGAACTCTGGAAGGACCAACTAAGGAAGAGTTGGGTATCCATTCACAAGAACTACAGCAAAGTGGCATCCAACTAGAGATTTACAGGTTCACAATTTTTTTAAAGTTGAAGTTTAAAACTGATGTTACAGGGAAGTTACTGTTTATCAAAATCTAGGAAGAAACAAAAAAAAACATGCATTTAAATGCTCTCCGCTTGTCCCTCAAATTCATATGCAAAATACTGGAACAATGTTGCATCAGCAATGAATTTGTCTCACAACATGTACATGCTGATATAAGCAATTATCACCATATGTCTCAGTTATGAGAGACAACCATCACTGATTAAAAAATTATTAGGGACATTAATCAGGGCCCAACTGAATTCCCATAACAGCCTATAACATGATAACACTAGATATGAAATGACATTTCGATATAGACCGTGTATTGTCTTTTCTCAGCATAGCCATGTGCAAAATCAAGATAACCCAACCACTTAGAAATTATATAATACTGCTTGATCTGAAATACAAGGTAGAGTTGCAAATATATGCCATCACTGTCATGTGCTTCTTTTATAATTTCAAATAAAAATATTCTTTAGCATATATCCATGTAAGATAACAGTGGCCAATGATTGCTAAATAGAACAGCCAACTCTGGAATCTCTTCAGACAAGGAAAAAAAAAATGGTAACTAAATTTAAGTAGAGGATGCCAGTTTTCTACCAGTTTCATTAAGCTGGAGTTTCGTCCTGGCTTTGACTCTTTCAGCTGGTGTCTGCTCAACAAAAAAAGCCCAGTTCAGTGCTACACAATTTATAACAACAGAAAGAGAAGAGAGATTGATTACTCCTTACAAACTCATAAATCATATTTACGAGACAGGCAGTAGATTTGATTTTCGTTTTTGAAGTGACTTGGATTATAAGATAATTTTGCTATTTTCTTAACATAAAGCAATCAGGACAAGAATCTAATGCATTTGGAATACAATACACATAGAGAGGCAGCAATGTAATTTTATTCTCTAATATTGTCAAATGTTAAAATGCTTTTCTCCCATGATATGCAAGACACTTGACCATTAAGAAATAGCATGCTGGAATATTTTGACAGATTATCACCAAATTCCTTCCTACATTCATATCTCAATTCCCATTATTTAACTCCGAAACATAACTAAAAGACCCTTTGCTATAGGTGCAACAAATGTGTTCTTTTGCCAAGCAAAGAAAAGGACCGGTGGGCCTCATTCGTAGTAGCAATTCAAATTTCACAATCTGAGAGCTAAATTGATGGAAATCAAAATTCAGCAAGACGGTGGGTTTCATGTCTAATCTGTCTGTAGAGCAATAAAAACTCATGCATTGTCTCGTGCTCAATAATACACTTAAACAGGTAACTAGTTCTTTTTCATGTTCACCGTTTACACGAATTAACCTTGAAATGTGAATAAAGGTATATAATAAATGTAAACGCAGGTAAAATAAATAAAAAAAATAGCAGAAATATACCATTTTTTCATAGCCTTGAATTAATTTCGAGTAATCAATGCCTCCATTCCTCTTCTTTCCTGGTCCCTCCCGCTCCACATCACTCCTACTCTTCTCCGACCTCCGACTACGATCCCTTCTGTCGGACCTCCGGTCTCGACGTGGGGACACGCTCCTACTCCTACTCCTCCTTCTCCTGTCTCTATCTCTCTCTCTGCTTCTGCTTCTACTTCGCCTCCTGTGATGCCTGTCTCTGCCTCTGTCCCTTTCTGTACTTCTAGAACGATGCCTATGGCTCGACTCTCTGCTGCTTCTCTCTGAAACCCTAGAAGATGGCTCATCTCTTGGTTTTTTCTTAAGCTTGTTTTGAATGGCTTCAAGCTGCGCTTGTTTTTCGAATTTGGAGGTCTGTGTAGGAGTGGAAGATTTGACAAAATTGCTAAGAAATGAAGAAGATGAAGAAGGGAGAGCTGAGCCTCGTTTAGGAGCGGAATCGTCGTTGTTTCCGGAGAATCCAAGACCTTGCTTGAACCGGGCGGCGCCTTCGCCTTTGCGAGTGAGCTCTTCATAGTAGGCAGCTGCTTTCTCTTCCTCCATTTTTGAAGTCCAATAACGGAGGTTTTGATTTTGTCGATCCAGATCTGTGACAGAGTTCGAGTCTAACTACGCAAACGGTGTCGTATGCAGCCGATAACATGGGCCACTGATGTTGGGCCATTTACGTTTGGACTTGTCTTAGGGAAATAGATTCGGTCTTGTTTATTTGACCCGAAATTCCTTTTTTTTTTTTTTTTTTTTTTTCTTTTAGCATTTGAAATTCAGGATTACTTTGGTAAAAAAAATAATTGAGTATTTTAAAATTCATAAAATTTATTAAAATCTATAGAATTAAAAATTTAAATTTTTTATTTTATAAATTTATATAATTTTACTTATTTATATGAAAATAAAATTTATTATATAATTTAACTTATTTGAAATGAATAAAATTCATAAATTTTAATGATATTTATATAATAAAAAGATAATGTATAAAATCATTCATTCATTTATTAAAATGAGCAAAAATCTCACATGTTATATAAAATTTTAAAAATAAAAAATTTATAGTGAATGATGAATTTTAATTTTAATTTATTAATAAAATAATAAATTTTGCTAAAATTTATAATACAAATTTCATCAATTCAAACACAAGTTAATAAATTTTATAAAAATCACTCTGCATAAAAAATTACGAATAATAATTTCAGCATGCTTGTATTTTGCATGAATTTTATTATATTATTTTATTAAATTTAATATATTAAATATAAATTGATCAAATTTATTATATATGCACTAATTGAAAAAATAATGGAAACAAAATATATAGATGAAATATTACATTGATATGTATAAAAAACACAATGATATAAAAAAAAAACTTAATATGATAACATTATATAAGTTTATTTTTAAAAAAAATTGCCAATATGGAGAATCCAATATAATAAAAGATTTTATCTTTTTAAATGAAGATATGATCACAGTAATTAACGAGCTAGAACTCAAAATACTATATTTTCAAGATCCAGAATATAAAATGTTTTCCTAATAATAAATGGAAGTGGTGTGAGATGTCAGTGTACAGGGATCCAGTTCCTGAAATGAAAGGACAAAGTAAATCTCTTTGCTTCAAAATCTAATACCCTCCTCCACCTGATTCCATATAATATAATATTTTATTCCTTTCTTTTCATTTGTTTTCCTCAACGGGACCAAGCAACAAATAAAGCAATAAAGCAAATCCAACAAAACCAAACAAAGAAAGATTAATGGACCTCAAACTCCCTAAACATATCTTTAATTTATATATGGATGTTTCCGATTTATTAATTATTTTCACGCACGCAAATGGAGGATCCATAGATTTGGCTTTCTAGGTCCCACCACTCACAATCAAGATTTTGTATCTGTACAGCTTACTTAATTAATATCATTTCTGTTTACAATCACTCACTCGAGTCGGCTTTCCAATTTTGACGCTGCCGCCGGTTCGGCTCCTTGAATTTGCTGCCTCGGTTTTAGAAGCTTTCGATTTTTCAGTTTTCAGGTCAGTCTTTCTGCCACTAATAAAAGCAACCTGGTCCAGGTCAGCGCAATTGAGTTGACTCTTAGTCAAAGGCTCTTATTTTATATTTTTCTAGTGAGTTTTATTAATTTTCCAGAGCGCGTGTTTGGGATCATCAGGCAAAACAAAAGGCTGCCTTCTTAGAAAGTGAAAGCACCACCGACCCACCCTCTGTCTTTCTCCTTTCTGAGTTTTGACTCTTGAAACCGTGTGACTTCGTTTTCATTTTTCTAAATAAATATTTTTTGTTATATATATATATATATAACAATTATTATAAGATTAAATAATTGTTTTTTAGTAATATAATATTTTACATAAAAAGGTATAAAAAAATACCCTTTAATTATGGCTATTTTTATTCTAAAATTTGTAGAAATTTTTTAATAAAGTAAAATATGAAATTTTTACTATTAACACTTTAAAACTTACAATTTTAATATTGTTAGAAATTGATAATATAACATTTACGTGACATATGATTATTGATATAATGCCCACATGAATATTATAATCTCACTTGACTCGAATTCTACAATCTTATATCATTAATATCAATGTATCTTATGAACGCCTCGTTAATAATATCTTACGACGTTAACACTATAGAACTCAAAGTTTTAATAGTAAAAAATTTTATATATTATTTTATAAAAAAAAATTCTAAAATAAAAATAGTTACAATTACATGATATTTTTTATTTTTATTATAAAATTAAATTTAAATAAAAAATATTAATATATTTATATTAAACGTCAAACTTTATTTATTCTTTAGAATACTATAAAATAAAATAAGCTAAAAATATAATATTTTCATGCAAAATTTAAAATGCATATATCAATTTGTATAAAATAGTTATTAAATTTGTATAAAATAGTTATTAAATAAGTGTTTGATAAAACTTTTTGATACAAATGTTAATTTTTTTTATTATCAATAGTTACATCATAGCATTTAGTTACTGACAACTGTTAGTTGTTAGGTAGATATTAAATAATCAAACACCTATATTTGCAAAAGTTTCAAATCAAAATTTAAAAAAAATATATTTTTTTAATTAAAAAACTAAATTATCTTATAAAAATAATATTTAAATAAATAAATAAATATTAATATTTATCTTTAATTATCATTGAACATAATATTTAATAATAATTTTTTTTTCAATATCTAAAATAATCAGTTATTAGATAATAACTAATAATCACCAACTATCAATCACACGCAGTTAAAAATAGTTAATAACTGTTATAAATAATTAAATTAAATACTAACAAAATTAATAAATATGTGAAATATAAATTCTGAATTAATAGAAAGTAATTATATTATAACTACATTTCTACATCATGGTTATTTTTTTTTGTACTAGATATATCAATCAAATTAAGTGGAGCTGCTGATGCTGATGGATAAGTTGTTTGTTGATGCTGTAGGAGTCATTTGGACCCTCTCTTAGCTGCTATTTGTTTCTCGTGTTTGGGTTTTAGTTTAGCCCTCATGTTTTCCCCCAAAAAAAGAAAATGATAATAATAAACCTAAAATTAATGTGCTGTATCAATAAAGTATGTAAACAGTTATTCATATGCACTGCAAATGCGACAAGTTGAATCCTTTTTAAATAATTAGCTTTTAAAAAGTATGATTATTCAATATTCATAGCCGCATAGGAAAATATAATAAAAGGGTTGCCTTTTATAAGAAATAAAAAAAAATAAAATCTAAAAGTGCTTTATCAACTTGCCAATGTGTATACTTGAATTGTTAGATTTGAAGTAGATTAGATGCAGATTTGTTCGGTTTTAAATTTTAAATGAAAAATAATGTCATAAATATTTTATTTATTAATATTAAAATAATTTTTCTAACGAATATTTTAAAAATATATATTTCAGATCTAATAAAAAATTTAAAATCGATTCATTATCCATAAAATTAAAAAAATAATAATAAATATTATATTAAATAATA
This sequence comes from Aleurites moluccanus, assembly GCA_948193065.1. Taxonomy (NCBI): domain Eukaryota; kingdom Viridiplantae; phylum Streptophyta; class Magnoliopsida; order Malpighiales; family Euphorbiaceae; genus Aleurites; species Aleurites moluccanus. The sequence goes on along the minus strand of CANXYC012418533.1, from coordinate 12,595 downwards.
AATTAAAATTTCTATGTAATATTATCTAAATTTTTATTTATTAATTAAAATATTAGAAAGATGTAAATTTAAAGATTTAGAATTGGAGTAATTAGGGTTAAAGAAAAGAAATTTTTTCAATCTATCATTAAAAAAAATATGGGATTGGTAGAAATCAAATAATTGGATAATCTTTTTTAGTATTGGTATCGTATTTGGGGTCTGACTGTTTGTCACAGCAAATAATAATAATATTAATAAATAAAAAATTAGATAGTAATTTTGATACGACAACAGACAAAAGTGGGGCTATTTTAAAAAGATTTGCAAAGATCCTCAGAATCTGACCTTTATCCTCTCTCTTTCTTCGTCATTTAAAGCAATACCCAAATCTTTCGCTTTGCTATAAAATTACAACCCAACATTAATCTCTCTACTTTGTACATCAAATCTTCTACTTGCTTCTTTTACATATATTCTCCGATTAGATGGCCACCACCGGTGACGTTTTCAGGAGGAGTTTGGTTGAGGAAGTCGGAGTTTCTAATGGATCTACCTCTGTTTCTGAGGAGCTTCATGTTCTTGCTGTTGATGATAGTCTTGTAGACCGGAAAGTTATTGAGCGGTTGCTTAAGATCTCTTCATGTAAAGGTTAGTTTTATTTATTTATTTTTCTTTAATTTTTGTAGAAACTTAGATTTTGGTTTGGGTTTTGGGAGCCGATTTTAATTGGGTTTTTTACAGTAACCGCTGTTGAGAGTGGGACTAGGGCTCTGCAGTATCTTGGATTGGATGGAGAGAAAAGTTCTGTTGGGTTCAATGTAAGTGAAAATAAAGCCAAAAAACCCATTTTAATTCTTGTTGGATTTCTGTTTGGTTGGTGAGAAATTTGAATGGAAAGGTACCAATGGTTTTGTATTTATTTTTCGGTTTTGGTTACAGGATTTGAAAGTGAATCTTATAATGACGGATTACTCCATGCCCGGAATGACAGGATATGAACTACTCAAAAAGATCAAGGTACTTAATTTTCAGTTTTCTCTTTTTTGCTTTTTGAAATTTTTACTTAAAATTATTGTTTGGTTATCGAGAAAACAAAAGAATTGGAAAGAAAATGGTAAATTTGTAAGTTAATTTGATTTGTATTTTAATGTATTATTATTAATTATAATTTTTGAATAGGAATCATCTGCTTTCAGAGAGATACCAGTAGTGATCATGTCTTCTGAAAACATCTTGACTCGAATTGATAGGTAAATACTAAATACCAGTTTTTTAGCTTATTTTTATTTCAGTAATAGTTTCTTATGCAAAACACAATCTATGATCATCAGAAAAATTCAGGGGAAAATGAGTATTAATTTGATAATTATGCTAAAAACAATTTTGTCAATGACATTAATGGTCAACTGATTAGAGTGATCGTATCTTGAACTAGATTTTTATAAGCAGACTCGTTTTGAATACATGGACTAAAATGGTATTAGCATGAGATTTTGGATTTCATATTGTATTATGTAATTTAAGTAATCTTGTTTTAATATTCCTAATGATTGATTAACAGGTGTTTAGAGGAAGGAGCAGAGGAATTCATAGTGAAACCAGTAAAACTATCAGATGTAAGAAGGCTGAAAGATTGCATAATGAGAGGGGAGGGAGAAGAAAAGGGGGAGAGAAAAATTCTCAAGAGAAAGTTGCAAGATGATGTATTTTCATTATCCTCTCCATTGCCTCCCTCTGATTTGGCGGTGGCTTCGGTGGCCGGAGTAGAACTACCATCTTCATCGCCACTTTCTTCCACCATTTCTATGTCTAAAAGGGCTAAATTGTCAAACAGAGACTAATTGTATTGTCATTCAAATTGGAGTGACCAATTTTTTTTGTTAAATTTATCAATACAAATAAATGGAGAAATATATTTTTGTTATTGCTAACACATCGCTGATCCCAATTGAAAAACTCGTAGATTTCTTATATGACACTTTCATTAGTTTTTTATTTTTTATACATTTTGTTCTACTTGACTCGAGACCTCAAGATCGTTGTCCTGAAACCTTTCTAATTGTTTTTTTTTTTTTTTTTTTTTTGAAGTAGAATAGACAAACCATATTAGGTTCGAAATAAATCTTGGTGAATTAAAAATTATTATTCTTTAAAATTTAGTGAATAAAAAATTGTTATTTGTCAAAATTATTTTTGCCAAAATCTATTTTCTCATAGCATCAAAATAGTGTTTAAAAAAATCCTAATTGAAGGCTAAATTTTATTTTTTGAATTCAAAATGTATTAATGAGGTTATCAACCCAAAAAATTATTTTTAAGGTTACGTTTAATTTAAGAATTTTGATTTTTTATTTTATTTTTAAGGTTTTATTTTGACTTGAGAATTTTATATGAGAAATTTTATAAAATTTATAAATTTTGTTAAAAATTATTTGATTAATAAAAAATTAAGATTACGTTTGATTCGAGAAATTATAAATTTTATCAAAATTATTAGATTTTTAAATAAAAAATTAAAATTTATAATTATTCATAATTTATTATTGATCACATAAAATTTTGGAAGTGAAATTTTAAAAAATTTATAATTTTAATGAATATAAAATTTTAAAAATTATTTTTTTATTATAAAAATATTATTAAAATTTATAAATTTTAATTTTATTCAAAATAAATAAAATTTTATAAATGTATATGGTAGAAAACTTAAATTTTAAAATTTTCAACGATCTAAATGATTTTTAAAGATTAATAAATTTTAAATCCTCAAACACCCTCGTTATATTTAATATAAATAAATAATTTCATTTATATTAAATATAAAAACTATAAAATTTTGACTAAATTTGGTAAATTTCATTAATGTTCAATAAGATTTTGATTTAAGAACAAAAATCAAATCATCAACCTAAGGAGTCAGAGAATATTGAATGGTACTAGTTAAAGAAATAAATAAAGATATTGCATAGATTCTATCGATTTTATAAAATCTCACTTTATCTCTAGAAGAGTAAAATCAAAAGATAACAAAACCATTGTCTTTAGGAATTGACTATGGTCCCCAAAAGGGTTGCAAAATTTTCTATGGCTATAATTCTATTGAACAAACCATGGGCTAGATTGGTTGGCAAAGCATTATGTTATTGACTAACTTCATTTTTTTTTTGAAAAAAAAAAATTTTGAATTGTCATGTCAATTTATTAATGATATGCCAATATCAACTCAGGATAAACATGGTTGGTTGATTGTGATTTAAGACTTGAAGCAGAATGCTTGTTTAGTTGTTAGAGAGATCATTTGGGTCACCCATGTCTTGGTCGGGGCATTTACTCGACAATGGCCAACTGGCTGGTTGCAGCATGTCTAGAGCTATATGGTGTTTATGATAAATTATTAGGTAAAACTGTTATACTAAATGTCTTTGAGACATTGTTGCATAATTTATATGGTAGAAAGCTTTGGTATCTCTTCTTTATTGTTGCCATCCGGCAGCTTCTAAGTGAGTCCATAGATGGTGCCATGCAAAAGCTTTTCTTGATAATGATAATGATAATCTTGACTTCGTTTGAGATTATTATTATAATCTCATAATCCAACATATACTTTTGACTATCAAAATAATAAAATCCGAAGTCTACATTGTCAAGAATACGCATAAGACCACAATGCATAACGAAGTTAGGCCAAGATATAAGACTCCAATTCAGGGAAATAAATCGTGAATTACAATGGAACAGAACCAAGACGGCTAAAATTATCAAAACCAAATCATCACTCACCTTATTTAGATTTAAGAAATGGCTACCCTTAATCTGCACAAACAAGAAAAGGGCATTTTGGTTATTTCTTGATATGAAAAATGTTCAGGGTGAATAAAATAAACCTACCAGCAACAACCGCTTCATTGAAACTGTCAGCATACAGCACACCAATACAAAAGGGCAAAAGAACATAAAGAACTATAATAATAGAGTTTCTTTCACTTTCTCTGTTTGCTCCACTTGATATAAGAATGACGGTTCAGCCATGGTTATGCCCATCTCTCATTTTCTTGTTATTGTTCTGTTCCTCCTCTGTTCATTCCCTTCATTTTGTTGAGCAAAACTCCTTACAGAATGCTTCAATTTCTGCTGAAACGATCTCTCCCACTCAAAATCTTGCAGTGTCATCGTCTCCACCATCACCACCTTCATCATCATCATCTTCGACTCGAAAAATTGTAACTGTTATCTTTGCCACTGCTGCAATTACTTTTATTGTTGTTATGACCTTCTTTTTCTTTAGCAAATATGCTAGACGCTGGCAAAGGAACAAAATTGACCCAAGTTTCAAACGAGAAGCTGTTGTGACTTCTGAAGAATTCAGAAAAGTTAGTGGAAGAGTGAAAGGACTGATTGTTGATGAAAATGGGAGAGATGTTCTTTATATAAAAGATTCAGAAGATAGAGAACTTAATACCAAATTCTCAAAGGTTGTGTTGAATCCTAGCTATGAAGAAGAAGAACAAGAAAGCCGAACAGATGTGACAGAAAAAAGAACAAGAAAATATAAGCTTCAGGAAGTGAAAAATGATCGTGAGAAGGTGATGGAATCAATTCAACCAAATCAACAATCTCTGCAAATAGCTTCATCTATTCAAAGTGCAGTACTACCTTCCCCACCATCCTCCCTACCAAAAAAAGTTCAAGCACTACCATCACTGCTGACACCACCACCACCACCACCACCTCCTCCTCCTCTGCCACCATCAGTAATAGTAAAGAAACATTCTGTACCCCCACCTCCACCACCTAGGGCTGGTGGTTTGGTTTCATCATTAAGACCCCCATCAGCACCAAGAGGGAACATAAAAAACCAAAGTGTGGCACAAGCTTCAACAGAGGAAAGCACGAAAGGGAACAGTGCTGGCCAAATGAAGCTAAAGCCATTGCACTGGGATAAAGTTGTAGCTAGTACTGATCATTCCATGGTTTGGAATGAGATCATTGATGGTTCTCTCAGGTTGTTCTACTTCTACAATTTAATTCATTTAAAAGTTTTTCTAGATAATTTTTCACCTCTTGCAGCGTTTCACTAGGTATTATTCCTTAATGCATATACATTGTTGTTCCTATTTTCTTTCAGATTTGATGATGACCAAATAGAAAATCTGTTCGGATACACAAGTGCCACCAGTAAAACCCTTCCAATAAATGAGCTCTCGTCAAGTTTAAGCAATTCCAACCCTGCCTCAACAGCTCAAATTTTCATCCTTGAGTCCCGCAAGTCCCAGAATACAGCAATTGTACTAAAATCATTGGCAATTTCTCGTAAAGAAATCCTTGAAGCCCTTCTTGAGGGCCATGGTCTTACCACAGATGTCCTTGAAAAACTTGTCAGAATTGCTCCAACCCAAGAAGAAGAAGCCAAAATCCTCCAATTCAAAGGCAACCCAAGTAAACTTGCAAATGCTGAATCTTTCCTTTACCATATCCTGAAAGCTGTTCCATCAGCATTTTTTCGGATCAATGCAATGCTATTTAGATCAAATTATGATGCAGAAATTCTCCAACTCAAGGAATCCTTGCAAACGCTTGAATTAGCATGCAAGGAACTACGAACCAGAGGCCTCTTCTTAAAACTTCTTGAAGCCATTCTCAAGGCTGGAAATAAGATGAATGCTGGGACATCCAGAGGCAACGCCCAAGGTTTCAACCTTACTGCTCTTACAAAGCTTTCTGATGTTAAAAGCACCGATGGCAAGACTACTTTACTTCATTTTGTGGTGGAACAAGTAGTTCGATCAGAAGGTAGACGTCACTCGCTTACTAGGAACAGAAATCTTGAGAGGAATGACAAAATGACTAGTAATTTAGATTCAGATACCCTGGCCACAGCAGCAGAGAGAGACAAAGAGCACATATTGTTGGGATTACAAGCGTTAGGGGAATTGAGAATCGAATTCTCCAGTGTAAGAAAAGCAGCTAACATAGAATATGACAATTTCATCAATACATGCTCCTCTCTGACATCTCGTGTCACAGAAATTACGCTGCTCATTGCGCGCTGTAACAATGGTGATGGAGGTGGTTTTGTGAGAGAAATGAAAGGATTTTTACAGTGCTGCGAGGAGGAACTTAAGGTGGTGGCAGAGGAGCAAACAAGAATTCTGGAGCTTGTAAAGAGAACAACAGAGTATTACCAAGCAGGAGCTTCCAAACATGACAGGGCATCCCTACTTCAACTATTTGTCATCGTGAAAGATTTTCTTGGCATGGTTGATCAAGTCTGTATAGACATTTCTCAGAAGATCGAGAAGAAGAATGTGGCAACGAGTGCAGGATCAGCATCCCCTACATTTCTACCAATGAGAACAATGAAATTCCAAGACTTCCGTTTACATTTGATATCAGATTCATCAAGGACTCCATCTTCTAGTGAATCAGATGATGATTTTTGAAGATAGATAAGGTTTCTATGGAAATTCAAGATGACATTTAGAAAATAAGTTGTAGAAGTTGGCTTCCATGGAAATGGAAATGTAGAATTTTTTATATTTTTAAGAATCAATTCTAGAATTAGTTTTAAAATGCGTAGTATCAGGGTCCTCATGGGCTCAAAATCCATGTCCTTCCTCCGAAAATTAAAATGAAAATTATAATACCACCTCCATAAAAAAAAGGAGAAAAAGGATCAAGAAAACATGAATTACTGATGGCACCATAGCTTTGTGAGATAAGAAACCAATAAAACGGATCAAATGGTCAGGCAAATTATAAGAGACCCAAAATAAGATATATTCATAATTATTTTCTTCCATAGAATTGTAAATCATGTAATTATCATGGTTAGCTGAACACAGATGCATACAATACAAATAATAAATCATAATAATCTACAAGTATTAAGCTGTTTTAAATCTTGCCAATTCTGGAAAACAAAATAAGCCGGCAAAACTCCGGAAGCAGAATAAACATTCCAGATTTTATTTAAATACATACAAGTTTGCAGACAACATAGTTCACAGGCTTGTTTTGGGTTTGAACCCATCCCCCATTCCCATTCAGAAACTCTGAAATTCCATACATTATTCCTTAAAATATTTCTCCATTAACCAAACAGCATGTAAGATAAAACCCAGTAATAAATCCACAGTTTTTCATTTCTTGTCCACAAAGTACAAACCCATTTTTCGTAATCATTGAATCCCCAGAAAGAAAGAGACTTGGTCTGTAAAAGAAGCTTACTTGATAGGTTAGACTGAAGTAGAACGGAATAAAAGAAATTATTAGGCAGAATAAGAATTTATTAACTCTAAAACTAATTATAAGCATCTCCCATAAGTTCACTAATTATATGCATCTCTCGTTAGGAGATAAATCGAAAAATTTTCATTTCGTTAGAAGTAAATTTCCATCCAGAATGTAAATTTCTCATCTCATTACCATTCATAGGACTCGATACTATTACTTGAATTTCTATTTTTTATATATATTTTTATTTTATAAATTTTAAATTTAATTTTTATATATTTTAAATTTAATTATATACTTTTTATATATTTTAATATTTTCTATTTTATTTATTTATATTTTTTAGGACTATACAGATTTAAACCATAAACCTTCTCTGTAAAACAGATCAAACTTATCAATCAAAATGATCGCATATAAGTAAATTAATATTAGTATTGTTGATTTTAATTGTATTTTATGTAAATAGCATGAGTTATCCGGAATAAAATGTAAAGTAAATCAGGAACCTTTACAATTCATATCGCTTTTTTCTTTTTCTTTTGTTCTTTCGAAGAATTATTTGGATTCCTTGAGCACCAGACTAATTTTTGTGTTCCCAAATGAAAATTTTCACACTCCACTTAGCTGTTTTATGGTTTCTCCTCTTTTCAATTCAAGATGAGAAGCAAAATTATAGGAGATTATCCCAAATGAAAATATATATATATAAATATATTAATTGTTGAAAAAATATTTTTCAAAATCTATTATTTTGATGTTTCAATAATTTTTTTGAATTTTTTAATTTTTAAAAATAATATTATATAAAAAATTTTAGTCATTTTCAATTACCAGAATATTTTGCCTCTTTTGATTTGCAACTTTTCAGTTTTATTTAAAATTTTATTTTGATATTCAATAATTCTTTTTTTTTTGTTTCCCTAATTTTAATATTTTAAAATAACAAATTAAATATGATAATTTATTAAAATATGAGTATACTGTTATTATTTTTTCTTGAAATTTAAATTTAGTTAAATTTCATCTCTAATTTTTTTTATTACATCTAAAAATTTATTTAATTAATAATATTTTTTTATTCTATTTTAATTAATTTATATTTAATTTGTCATATTCTTTTTAATTTATTTAATTCATATTAAATTAATTATAAAATTAATAAAATACAATAATTTTTTAGTTAATTAAATATTATTTATTAAATTATAAATATTTTCTTTAAATTAATTAATAAAATTTATTCGTTGTTAATTTATAGAGGTTTCACTGTATAGGATTGTAAAAATTTTATAAATTATATAACAACCATCACATTCCATATATTAATATTAAAATTTTAATTTATTTTTTATGGTTATTGACTCGAGTCTTGATCGTCCCAATGCCAATAAATAGTCTCTGTCCAATTGTGTGGATATTATGTTATGAATGGTAGAGCCCATTTAAACATAAACTAGTGGTGGCCATAAGTTCAATATTGATTTTTTTTTTCTTAATAAAAAAATTAGGAATGGTAAACTAATCATCTTTGATTCAATATTTAGATAATTAAATATTTAATAATATTAGCAAATTTCAATTTTAAAAAGGACATATTTCAATTTTAATGGAAAGTTATAATAATGTTATTATTCATTATTTAAAAGGGTATCCAAACAAACAATCACTACCAAAAGGTCTAAACTTTGATAAACTAAAGAATTACAACATATATTAACAATGAACAAGATATAAAAAAACAAATGAAAAAAGAAAGGCATGAGTAAGCATGTTGACCTCAACAAGTCAAGAATTTCAGCAGCTCTGTAAGGTTTTGTTTAAAGGTGATGATGAGAAATTAAATAAAAGAAATGAAGAGAAAATAAAAAAAAAAAATTGATTTTTTTTTTATATTATTTAGATTTTATATTTACATAAGAATAAAATATAAATTCAAATTTATAAGTATTTATTTTTTTAATTTCATTATAAGATAAATAATAAGAAGAAAATATTTTTATAATTTGTGTTAAAAATATTTCGAAATACTTCGATTTTTCTGTAAAATAAAGAGAAATTTTTTTATTTCAGAAGTTTTAATGAGGAAATCATTTTTTTTTTTATTTTTTTTTTTCTCTTGTTTATAACTAAATGAATATTTTTTTTTCTTTTCTCCTCATTTCTCTCTAAACAAACATAGCCTAAGAAAACAAGAAACCGCGTCTTAGTAAGCTTCCAAGAAAGACCCGTCAATTGGGTTTTTCATATATTCATCTCCTTCTTCAAGTTCCAGATTCTTTCAATAATCACAAGAAATGGCTACTGTTATGCTTGGAGATAACATAGAAATAAGAGAAGAGGTGATCAAGAAAGTATGTTCAATCGCTATCAAGACTCATAAATCTGCTGGGAAACAATTGTATCTTTCTGAAAAGATTCGCAACTCGTCTGAATTTGTCTTTAGTTTCCCTGGTTCTTGGTTTGTAACGGATTGGTTCGGAAAAAGCTCCTTTGGAGAAATAAAGGTGGATATTGAGCTATTCCCTTCTCTCAAATTAATTGGTCTCAATGAAATTGCTTCTGTTAATGAAGCCTTTTTGCATAGATTCAAGGCAGTTTTGGATAATCCCCAGTTTAAAAAAGAGGTATTTGAGATCATTTTTGTAGTATAATTCTATTTTCTATGATGGGTTTTGATATTTGTTTAAGTTTAGCAGATAGATAAATATATATGTTGTTTGTTCTGTTAATGCAAATTTATTTTAGACATATTCATTTTATTTTAGTTTACAACATATTCTGGCTAAGTGTCTAAATTCTACTTTAGTTGTGTACTTGAAAGATTGTTAATACCAACGAGCTTTGACTAATTGAGTCATTAGTACTGGAGTCGTTTCCAGAATTGGGTTGTGATTTTGAATCCTGATCAGAGTCTAACTCACAAAATTAAACTAGAAATTTTGTTCGGATCCTTTGTGAAATTGGAGACAAATCGAACCAATAGAGCACAAGAAACAATTCAATTTATTCAGTTGACATGAGAATTTGAGACAATCAATTGATTGGTGATGTTGATTATTCTTAGGTGGGAATAGCTGTAACAGAAAGGAAGCAAGTTGTGTTTACAGGGCACTCCTTAGGAGCGCCTATTGCTATACTTGCAACTATCTGGTTCTTGGAAGAGTACATAAGACTTGACCCCAGGATAATAGCACCTCTTTGTGTGACTTTTGGATCTCCCCTTGTGGGAGATCGGATTATGAGTCATGCTCTTAGGCGTGAAAACTGGTCTCGTTGCTTCATAAATTTTATCATGAGATATGACATTGTTCCGCGGATATCACTTACCCCTCTTTCATCCATTGAGCAGCAATTGCAGCAAATTCTTAATTTCTTTAACCCAAAATCCCCATTTTACATGAAAGGACTAGTAAGTGAAGCTTCAAGTTTCTTTATAACTATTATGAGGAATGCATCATCTGTTGCAAGCCATGCTGCCTGCAGGATCATGGGGAGCACAAATCTGTTGTTGGAGACTCTATCAAACTTCATTGAGCCAAGTCCTTATAGACCCTTTGGGACTTATGTCTTCTGCACAGGAAATGGGAAACTTGTTGTTTTAAGAAACCCAGATGCTGTTCTGCAACTACTATTCTATACCTCTCAGCTGAGCTTCGAAGCAGAACTGCCAGTAGTTGCTCACAGAAGCCTAAAAGATCATTTGAATTACAAAGATGAAATACAAGAATGCTTAGGAATGCTAAGCATAACTCTTTTAGATGACTATCATCTGGAAGCACTCCCATTGTCATCAAATGATGTAAATTCGGAGAGTAGCATGGCCTTGAATGACCTAGGCCTAGTAAGTTATGCTTCTTTCTCCCGATATTGAGTTTGCCATTCAAATTTTCAAGCCTTAGATAATTTATAATTATTCTAGGCAATTGTAGTTACTTAAAAAATGCTTGTATTGGTTGTGTTGTGTTCCGGATTCCAGAGTGCAAGCGCTAGATTGTGTCTTCGTGCTGCTGCAGAGTTGGAGAAGCAGAAAAAGAATAACCAGAAAGCAATCGACAAGAAAATGGTAGATATCGAGAATGGACTAGTAAAACTACAAGGTTACAAGAAGAGATGTCAACATAGAGCAGGTTATTATGATGCCTTCAAGACTTCAGAAGACAAGGAAGATTTTGATGCTAATGTGAAGAGGCTTGAGCTGGCAGGTTTGTGGGATGAGATAATTGAAATGCTGAAAAGGTCTGAACTTCCAGATGAATTTGAGGGCCGGAAGGCATGGATTGATATCGGAACCAGATATCGCCGCATTGTTGAACCTTTAGATATTGCTAATTACTATCGACACCTGAAGAATGAAGATACAGGACCTTACATGGAAAGGGGCAGACCTAAACGGTATAAATGCACCCAAAGATGGCGCGAGCATGCAGAGAGGATGACAAATGAATCCTTGGAATCATGCATCTGGGCTGATGTAGAGGAGCTTTGCAGTAAATCCGATAGCCGTGGCAACAGAGACAATGTTTTGCGCCTGAAGAAAAGAGTTGATGAGTGGTTCCAAAATGGGAGTCTAGATAAAGATGTGTTCTTGAAGGGTTCAACTTATGACAAGCTGTTGACAGAACACTGTTTAACAAACTTAGATCAGAATGTTGCATTTCAGCTTCAGGGCCCTTTGAGTTGAATGCAAGGGGTAATTTGGCCGTGTAATAATAAAATTGAGTCCGAGTAAACCTTCTTCTCTAGACTTTATACCATTAATCCAAATATAATAATCAATTTGGTTGAAGTAATTTTAGCCATGGGCAACAATTGTATATTACTTGATAACAGATGATTCGTCAGCTTTGAACTCTCGAGTCTCGATGTTATTGCTGCTATTTCAGACTTGCAATATCAAGTCTATTATAGACTAATTTTATTAAACTGAAACACATTAGTAAGCGATAATCAAATTTAAATTTTCACCTTAAAATTACAAATTTAAATATTTATTATAATTAACATTTCACAGTAAGCACCATTTATTATGGCAAGCCAAGATTGTATAATAAGTAATCATCGTTTAAGAGAAGATAAATGATATCATTAATCATTGTTAGCTATATATCAAGAATAAAAATTGTTGTTGGTAATATGCACGCATATCAGTTCTGCTTCCCTCTTGTAAAGCTGAATCATGTCTCTAGCCAATAACCATTTGAATTTTTAAACCCTACACAGAAACTTCCCAAGTGATGCAAGAATATTAAAAATTATCACTCTTGATTAAAAAAAAAAAAAAAAAAAAAAAAAAAAAGGAAAGTAAATCTGAAGGCAAACACAATTTTATTAAACCAAGCAAATTGTAAAAAAATCTAAAATATGAACAATACCCCCC
>CANXYC012418483.1:0-15653 GCA_948193065.1 Aleurites moluccanus | reverse complement strand
CAGGAATTCTCATCCAGACCAGCCTTGCTCAAATAGACACAACTCACCACATACTCAGAATTTTACCAAACCATTTTACAAAATTATAGCTAAGACATAAATTAACAACTTTCATATTTTACACCTTACCCAATTATGTCTTTAAGAGTAAGTAATGGTCAACACTGAATTCTGCTACAGTTCAAAACAAAAGTTTCTGAAATTTTCAAACTTCTCATTTAAACTTTAAAATTCTCCAAACAAATAAAATAAAAAAATACTCTGCAAAATAGCGGATATTACATCAACTCACTTTCTGCCAGTTAAGATGACTTATATGGCTTCTCAGTATGCATAGATATATGTTGATGAGATAGTGAGATTGCATGGAGTTTCAGACTCAATCATATTGAATACAAGCACTCAGTTTACATCGAGATTTTAGAAGAAACTTTAAGAGTCTTTGGGCACTCAATTAGACTTTAGCACAACTTTCTATCCTCAGACTAATGGACAATCAAAAAGGACTATACAGACTCTAGAGGACATGCTAAAGATGTGCATTCTATACTTTGGAGGTAATTGAGACAAGTACTTGCCTTTGATTGAGTTCGCCTACAACAACAACTACCATTCGACCATTCAGATGGCACCCTATGAGGCTTTGTATGGTAAGAAGTGTAGATCTCCTTTATATTAGGATGAAGTGGGTGAGAAGAGCATTGAAGGTCCTAAGTTGGTTAAGTTTATAACAGAGAAAGTGCCTATCATCAAAGAGAGGTTGAAGACGGCTTTCAATCACCACAAGAGCTATGCCAATCCAAAGAGAAAGGGTTGTTCACTTTTCCATTGGAGACATGGTTTTCTTAAAGGTCTCACCAATGAAAGGAGTCCTAAGATTGGGCAAGAAGGGTAAGTTATCTCCAAGGTACATTGGGCCATTTGAGATATTGGATAAGATTCGGGGAGTTTCTTATTGGTTAGTGTTATCGCTCAATCTTGATAGTATGCATCCAGTGTTTCATATTTCGATGCTTCGAAAGTATGTATCTGACCCTTCACAAGTGCTTCAAGTTCAATCATTGGATCTTGGTTCGGATTTATCTTATGAGGAAGTTCCAACGGCCATTATCGACAAATCGGTTAGGACACTTCGGAACAAGGAGATTACAATGGTTAAGGTTTTGTGAAAGAACCAAGCCATAGAGGAATGCACTTAGGAGAGTGAGTAGAGCATGCAAGCAAAGTATCCTCATTTGTTTCAGACTTAAGGTAAATTCTTAAATTCGAGGATGAATTTTCTTTAGGGGGCGGGGAATTTAACACTCAAGATTTCGATTTGCATGGTTGCATAAGGTTATCAATGGTCCCATGGTTATAGATTGTATTGATTGTGGTTATAGATTGTATTGATTGGTTGTTATAAAATTATTTCTTTATTATAGATATTGTTTAGAGTGTATTAGTTGATCTTAGAGTTATTTTGATGAGTGTTAGAATGGTCTTGAGAAGTGATTGTCTTGATGAAATTGAATCTATTGTTTTCACGGGTGTGAACTCTTTTCATGGTCGTGGATTTGCTTTCTTTCACGGGAGTGAACCCTTATCACGACCGTTACTTTACTCTCTGTCTAAATACGAGAAATTGACCTTTTGTTGTTCACCGGCGTGGAACTTATTCTTCATGGGCGTGAAACTTATTCTTCACGGGCATGAGATTTCGGGCTCTATAAATAGAAGTCATTTTTCATATTTTAAATCGAAAATCAAATTTCATTTTCTTCTTCTTCTCATTTCTTTCATTTGTTTAATTAACCACCTCTATTGCTCTTTAATCATCCAAATAATCATTTTCTTCAAGGATTCTTCATGGGAAATACACTCTAAGACATCAAATCACTTCAAGAGCATCTTTTATTAAGAAATCTCTTTCTAGAGTTTTGAAGGCAAATCCTATATCTTTACTTTATAGTTGTTTATAGATTATAACATTGTTATATTAGTTGTTTATAGGTTGTAGGTAGTCTTTTATGAGCATTTATTATCATTGATTATGATTGTTATGAGAGTTATGAGATTTAATGGTTTTATGTGAATAGTATGGTGAATAATAACTCTTCATTTAATTGTTTAATTGGTATTAGAAATCATTCTATTGAGTATTAAGGGGAATAGAATCCTAGAATTCTTTGTGTTTTGATTTTGGGAAAGGAAACACTAATTGACCCATTTTTGGGAATTTGTTGTTTTAGGCTTGGTGAACCCAAGGATCTAAGGATTGTTGATTGTGGTGATAGTTGAGCTTTTTGCTTGGGATTGGAGGCAAGTTATGGAATAGATTGTTCTTTGTTATGAAATCCACATTTGTTAATATTGTTTTTGAATGAAGTTTAGTTATTGTTCTTGGACTAAATTTCATATTGAATATTATTATTTTGATATTGTAATATCATTGGGCTTTAGGCTATCATTGAAATGTATTACCTTTGAAAGACCATTTGGGTCATATGCAATTGTTGAAGATCTATTGAATATTGTTAATGATATTGATAATGTGAGGTCTCTAAACTCACCCATTATTCATTGTATCGATTGTATGGCTATTGACGATTTGGAACGCCTTTCTAATGAAGGAGAAATCATTGGACTGTGTGCACCAGTGACCTAGCTGATAAGGTTAAATTGTATCAGTGGCTTTACTTAGGGGAGGCCTATCAGTCCTGGGACATATGTTCTGATCAAGCATACGTATGGTTTGAGATTGTAGTATCTCGATGGATGAATGGTATGGATTAATAGTTGTTCTATCGTCACATTGATGGGTGTCGTTTCTTTGTAGACACATGTATATATATATTAAATTCGATCTATTCTTGATCAATCAACTTGAAACCCTAAGTATTATTGCATTTCTATAACTTATTGAGTTTTCGACTCATTGTTTTCTTTTATTGTGGATTTCAAGTGTTAGAGAACCTATTGACAGGATAAACAGAGTTTCTTGATCGTTTTTCTCTCTAAAAAAAGCTAATGTATTTATTCGATAATCATTTGATGTTTTGTATTATTTTGGAATACTAATTATAGTGGCTCCCTAGATTGAATTGTATTAGATTGAGATATGATTGAGCTTATTGATAATTCTTGTTCCTTATTGATGATGATATTTTGTCTTTTGATCGATAAAAAACAAGTGATATTGTATTGATGGATTATCTATATATTGAAGTATATTGCATGGTTATACAATATTATTAATGATTGTTGATTTAGGTTTGAGTTCTACGAGTTTATGATAGCCTTAAGTCTACTCTTGCCTAGGCTGTCACACTTTTGGTTTTGGGGTGTGACACTTTATTTTAAAAAAAATAACCCTTGTAGCAATAAAATATTATATAATTTATTAATAAAGAAAAATTATTAATAATTTTCTTTCTAAATATTATAATCAAAGATCTTGAAATGGGAAGGACTAAAAATAGCTAACTGATTTTTTTTTTAAATTCTTTCACAAGTACAAATCTCTTAATAAATTTAATTATTTATGATCAAAATTGTATTTTATTTTTGAAAAAATAGTGTATATAAAAATGTATTTTGATAAATATTAAATTGAGTTATAAATAATTATATTTTCATTAATATAATATGAAATTTTTGAAAAAAAATATGTAAATAAATAAGATACTTATAGTGGTATTTTTGACGAAATGAAATATTTAAATAAATTTTAGAATTATATCAAACACAATATTTATTTCATTTGAAAAGAATTCTGTATTTATTATTTAATATACCAAACATGAAAATTTATTTGCACACAAATTCTATTTGGAATTCATTTGCAAATAAAATGAATTTTTTAGTAAAATTAAACCAAATTCCAACTTAACGCATAAAAGTAGAGATTTTAAAATTAAAAGGAGCATCTAGAGACAATTCGAAAAATACTGGGTTCCTCACTCACTAGACCACTGCTGTCGGTGGTGGTTAGTAGAAAGAAGGATACCGCTAGGTTTGCCTCTAACCGTAGAACTTAAAAGTACAACTCACATCTATTTACTAATCGTTACTTTGCTGAAAAACACCTTTTTCAAATTTCATTCTTCAATTCCATTGGGTTTCTGATGTGTGTTATTTTAGTAGTATTTTTATATTAATTTAAATATATTTTATTCTAATTTTATTTTATTTTGTGAAGATTTGATATAATTTTATTTATTTTTAAAGTTTGAAATTAAGGTTGAAAATATGAAGATATTTGGTTCAAAAAATCAAATAAATTTGAAGAAGATTTGCTCTAAAAATATGTACCCAGTTTTTGGAGAGGAGCGACCTAGTTTTTTGGCTAAAGCACCTGATTTTTGCCCAAATTATTTTTCGGAGACACAGACTCAAAAATCGGTATTATATTTTTAAGTGCACTCAACTCAGTTTTTGGATTAATGACTAGATTTCTGGTGGTTTTAAGACAAAAATGAGTATTTAACTTTCAAAATTTAATTTTCTTTGAAGAGTTGAAGAGTAAAGATTTTTCTAAGAAGTGTAGAGAGGAAATATTCAAGAAAAGTAAGGAAGAATTTCAAATTGAAAGGCTAGCAATCAAAATCAAATCTTGGCGAATAGAGAAGATTTTTCATTATTAACTCCATTTTCGTTTATTTAATTTAATTGTTTAGCAATGTTGAACTATTTTATTAACTCAATAAATTTTTCAATTTGTGTTTCAACTATGCTTGGCTAAATTACTTGTTCTAGCATTTAGATATAGTCAATTGTTAATTTTATGATTCAACTATGATTGATTGATTGTCTTGCGCATAAATTAAATTTGTTAATTTATTGATTTAGGATTATAATTGTTTGGTAATTGTCCTTATTAAACAATATTTAAGATGGTGTATGATGGATCGAGAGATGAAATATACCATTAGTACATTAAATCAATAACCTAAGGAATTGAGTTGCTAAGAGATTGGGACACACTTTAGGGGGTTAGAAATTGCTAAAGAACTTAATGGGCTCACATTAACTAAATGATCATGAGAGTAGACATAGAATTAATGTTGGTACTTTGTAGTTGCTTGAGAGAGAATTATAATAATTTAGGGCAGTTAATTCATTAACTTGGTATTTTGAATAATCAATCATGAGTTGGAATCATAAAAGATTAATTGAAAAAATCTAAATTTTAGGCTTGTTAAAATTATTTCAATCTTCAAAACTCAAAATTACGTTGTTTTTAATTTTTAATATTGTTTTAATTTTAATTTCAACAATCAATTTTAATTTTGTCTAAATAATTGAGAAATATTTAATTTTGGTATTTGACCACGCCTCTCTGCGGGACACGACACTTACTCACACACTATTGCTTGCATGAATGATTCGTATACTTGCATGAACAATTCGTATACTTGCGAAACACCCAACTGTTTCGAGGGGTGGAATGTGTATCAACTTGAAACTCTCGCCACAAGGAGATGAATTGTATAAATTTTGTTGAATTTGAAAGCTGAGAATGGCCAAAATCGACCTTGAAAGGCGGCACAACAAACTATCTCTCTCTTTTAGTGTTATGTCACTGCTCCCTCTCTTTTCCCGCATACGATCTCTAATTGGCTATTCTGATATCCAATAAAAGCTATCTCATAATTAATTTGTTTTGTTTTTAAAACATGTTTACAACTTAAAATCTATTTAATATTAAATAACAAAAAATTGAAGGCGGTGTAGTGGGGCTTATAAATTATGGGGGAGGTTTTGGGTTTGAACCTACCTCCCCATTTTTAATTATTATTTTGAATTTTCAGGATTTAGTGATAAAAAAAATTTGTCGCTAAATCAATCATTTTTAGCAATGTTGTCAATTGAGACTATCTTTATAAGTTATCCATTAATGAGATAAATTGTTGCTTGAGCATGGTGCTCATCATTGGATGTAAGGGAGTGAGAAGATGAGACGAGATGGCTTGCTTGAGAAGTGAAGGAAGAGACGCCTGTTAGAGTACGGGATACTAAGAGATACTAGGCCTACTGGTGATGATTGTGACATTACAACTCCAATGGTATGTCAACATAAACTCGAAAACTTGGATCAATAATAATCAATATCCATAATATTCAATTACTTCTATATAAAGTCTATTTCATGACATTCAATCCATATCTTTCCACTTATTTCCTATTGATAAAAAATAAAAATAACCATCATCTATAGGGAATAAGGGAAAGTCCAATAATGCCCTGAATGACAATACAATATCCATATTATCTCAAATTACGGAGCATCTAAGAGTTTAACATCCCAAATATTATATATAATGCAAAATATATCAAAACTATACATGGAAGCTTTTTGAAAGAAAGGAATAACTCAAGAAACTTTATTAGTTCTATCAACATGCTCTCTAGCACCTAAAAACCACATAAGAAAAGGAGCGAGCCTTCAACTCAGCAAGTATGGATTTACAACAATACCTTGGAATTTATGATGGATGTTCGATGAGTGAGATTAATATACATATGTAATGAATAATTAATAATAATGGTTTTATGAATAATATTAAGAGTGTGTCTAGAATGGATGACACCAATCAATATGAGGTGCCGAAATAATCAATAATACAATGATCCATAAAGGCAACAATGCTCCCATGTCAATATAACGTATGCTTAACTAGAAAATACGTCTAGGGCATGATATACTTCTCCTAAGTGAAGCTAATGATATTTCAGACTCTATCAATTGAGTTACCGTTGCACATCATTCAATGATTTATACCTTATTGGGAAGATGTTCACACCAATAATAAGGGTTCAATAACAATTCGATGAGAATAATAAATAATATAAGACCCGAAAGGTCATTCAATAGTAATATCATTTATCAATAATATATAGCTCAATGAGACAATTAGATAACAAATAATTTATGAGAACATATAAGAAGTTTAGTTCAAGAATAAAAGGTTAAGGTTCTATCATTAAAAGAGAAAAGTTCCACAAGAGCTTCATTTAAAGAGTATGATTTCCAATGATATTTATATTGGTCAATGACAATAAATAAATAGTATAATAGATTTAGGAGAAACAATATAGCAAATGATGTACATCAATATATTTCATTCTTGCCTCCATATACGAATAGCCTCAAATGAAGCTCAAATCACTACAACTAAGCAAACAACTTTTTAGTTCCTTTGATTCGTCAAGCTTAGACACAAAACCCTAATCTGGGTCAAATTAAAATTTTCATACCCAAAGTGATATACAATAAAATTATATGATTTTAAACTTCTTGTAGTTCAAATAAATAATTTCTAGCTCCAATATGACCGTTAAATGTAGGTAGATGGATGTTACTAAGAAAAGTCACTATTCATAACATTATTCAAAAATTACCATTAATGCTCATTACATCTAATCCAACCATACTTACACTAATGTTCATAAATATTGACCATAACTCTTCATAAATGTTGACCCATAACTCCTATTCAACTTACACTATTATGCCATAACTTAAATTGAACTAAAATGGAAGATACAAGACTTTCCTTCAAAGCCCTAATTTGAAATCACTTGAGAGATGTAAATTTCTAGGAGGATTGGAAGGTTCTTTGGAGTATTTTTATAGAGAACCCCTCTAGATGATTGGTATTTAGATGACAAGTAAGTGGATTGCTTAGTCAAGTCTACTAGCGAGAAGAAATTAGAAGGGAAGAGAAAGTTATTTCAAGCGAGTAAAAAAAGGAAACAAGTTGCCCTTTTTACAGAATCGACGGATAACACCCATTACAAGGAGTGTAACACTCGTTACGCCTCAAAATCATAATTTGGAGAATTTTGACAAATTTCAAACAAAAAAGAACTTCAACCCTTTATAAAAGTTAATACCCATTATACGTGTATAATAGTCATTACATGAAACTATAATGCTCATTACAAACTAAAAGCTTAGTTTCTTAATTCAAATATAAATGAAATTAACTGCTATTCCACAAAGAATTTTATAGAATTCATTGTAAATTTCATATTTTTAGGAAGTTTTATGTTTGAAATATTAAAAAAATACTTATTTCAATTATGCGAATTCAATTTTATAGAATTGAATATAATTAAATAAAATTATATTAAAATATGTGAAATTTTCAAAAGAATTCTACAAAACTAATAATATAAATATTGTAAATAAAAATTTTATTTTTCCTTCTTCTCTTTTCATACTCTCTCTCCCCCTCTTATTTTCTCCTTTCTTACTCTCTCTAATATTTCTATTTTCATTTTTCTTTTATTTGTTTCTCTTTCAACTTATTTTTTATTATATTTTATAAATAAAATATTAATTATAAAAATAAGGTGTAATAATTTTTTTAGTATATTTTTTATAATTATATTAAGGCTATTTTAAAAAAATAAAAATAAAACTGTAACACCTAAATTTTTGAATTATTTTTAAAATTTTATTTTATCAAGAAATAATAATATTTTAATAATATTTAAAGGGTATAAACTATTTATGGGATTATATTATTTTATTGTAAAGAAATAATTATTTATTTAAAAGTAAAGAAAAATATTTTCTTTAAGATTTGATTTTTGAATTCCTAAACTCAAAAGTTTTGGTATTATTTTATTATTATAAAATTATTTATGAATTTAATTATTTAGTTAGTTGAAAAATTATTTTAACTATTTAAAGAATTATTTATTAATCTATTACTTGTTAACTATTAGTTTTAAAATTATTATATTAATTAATTAGATATCATCTAATTTTGTAGTTATTTATTTATTAAGTTAAATATTTATTATATTATTATTATTATTATAAAGATTATTATTATTGTTATTATTATTAGTATTATTATTATGATTACTATTATTATTACTATTATTATTTAATATATTATTTTGGGGAAAAATCTAGAGAAATCTAGATTTTTTTTAAAAAAAATTTAAATTTTTAAAAATTATTATTATATTATTTATATTATCATATATTATATTATATTTGAAAAAAAAAAAAGAGGAAGGAAAATTGGGGAAGAAGAAGGCAAGGGTAAATACCAGACACAGAGATAGGGAAGGAGAAAGAGAAGAGGACGTCGAAAATCGACCATTTAGTCAACGGAGCAGAGCACGCATCAACTAGAGAGAATAGTGGCAAACCGGCAACTTTAGATGACTTAATGGTGGCCAAATGTCACACCCCAACTCCAGTGGTGCGACGGTTCTAGGGTAATGGTAGGCTTAAGACCACTATAAACCCGTAGAACTCAACTATCCTGGATCTCATACATATTTATATCAAATATGGATATCATTTACTAATCATTTATAAAATCCATATAAGCATAATTCATATTTATCTTTTATCATTTCATAATTTCCTCTTATTTCTTACTGATCAAAAGATGTATCCCACATCATTAAGAAAACAAGGGTAATCCAAAAATAACAGATTATACATCAAAATATTATCATCCTCAATGACTAACTACGGAGTTTTAGAGTATACTCCCAATACAAATTGTGCCATAATATCATATAATGAATATACAAGAATATCTCAAAATTATTACAATAAAGGCTTCTTGGGAGAATGAGTCAAGAAGTTTGATCTTCTCTATTAGCTCCCTCACGAGCTACACTATCACCTGAAATCTACAGAAGAGGAGTGAGCCTTCAACTCAATAAGATATGAACATGCAATATGGACGAAACATTCATACATATATATATATATCCAAAGGAAATATCAATACCAAGAACATGGGTGAGAATCATCATGTGGTTAGGCTTACAAGAAACAAAAGTGCTCACAACCGAATAGCACTATCAAATATCATGGTAGAACTGCAGAGTGCATCGATAGCCATGCTACCTATCATAACAGAGCGCATCGGTAGTCCTTACTACCTTATCACAAATGCATGCTTAGCCAGGTATACGCCTAGAGCTCGTGGTCCCCTCTAAGTGGAACACTGATACAATAACCCTATCAGCTAGGTTCTCAAAGTGCACTATGGACCAATGAATTTACTCTCATTGGGAAGAGAGTTCTATCCAGAGGGTCATAAGGTCACAATCTCATAAGAAACATAATGGTCACAAGACCATCAACATAAATCATAATTTCAATTAAGTTTACCAAGTAAGAATCATGTGAACTTGATCCAAGAAGATTGACCAAGTCACTCACATTATATGTACACATATATATGGTAATCTCATGAACAAATGGAAAAAAATTCAGTTTTAGGATATTATAGAATCTTCAATTAATAGCTCAATAATATAGTATCAAGTATACAAGAATCATGTGGTTTAGCATTATGAATATTTGGTCATATCATCTCAAGAAATAATAAACAAATGCAATGTTCATACTTACTTTAACACAAATTTATCCTTGAATTCCTTTCAGCAATTTGCTCAACTCAAAACTCTTCAATTACTTTGATTTTCTCCTCCTAAGAAAATTTTCCAAATATACAAAATTAGGATTTTCTTAAATCAATAATATTCAACATGATTTCTTAATAATTAACCATCTTAAAGTTTTTATTCTTAATTCCCAATATCAATTTAATTTATCTCTTAAAGAAAAATCTGCATTTAATTCAGATTTAAAGTTCACGTTACTATTTATGACAGTTCATAAATTCAGATTCCTCAAACATTAATTATAATGCATATCCTTAAAATACTTGTAATAAATTCCTTATACCATTAATTAACTAGTCTAACTACCATAATTAATTAATCTAACAGAAAAATAAAATTTGAAGAAATTTACCTTATTTCTCCAACACTGAAATTCCTGAGGTATTCTGTTTAAATCTGATGATTTCTGCCTTGAATTAGAATAATCTAAAGATCTAATGCATTAATTTTGAGTATTAATGCCTTAGACAAGAAATGGAATTGATATGAGAAGAATAGAAGAAGAACGAAGAAAAGAAGAAATAAAATCGTGGAGAAAATGCTACTAGACGCTGGGTTAAATAGGCCACTGTCCAAAATCCCGCTCGCCAGCTCGCACTTCCTAGCTCGCTAATCCCACTTCGCATATGCCACCTTGCATATGCTGCCTCGCTAAATTCTCCTCGCGAACTTCTCCTTGCATATGCCGCCTTGCACATGCTGCCTCGGCAATGCCTCTTCGCATAAAGCCACCTCGCCTATTCCTCTTCGCCAAACGCTACTCGCGAACTGCCACTTCGCATATTCCCTCTTCGCCAAACCTTGCTCACGAACTGCCACTTCGCACATTCTCTCTTCGCCAAACCTTGCTCGCGAACTGCCACTTCGCACATTCTCTCTTCACCAAACCTTGCTCGCTAACTGCCACTTTGCACATTCTCTCTTCGCCAAACCTTGCTCACAAACTGCCACTTCGCACAATGCCTCTTTGCATAAGTCTCTTTGCCAAACTCTCTTCGCTAAATTCCTCTTCGCCAAATTCTTCTTCGTACATGCCACCTCGCATATGCCTCTTCGCCAATTGCCACCTCAGCAATCTCATCTCGCCACTTCGCTAGCTCGCATTGCCGGCTCGCTAACACCAAAACTCTGCTGAATTGAAACCTTTCCTGTACAACTTACACTTAACCAGCTCGCAAATGAGTTACAAACATCCAAACTTCCTGATTCTTTTTACCACTTAAATAGACATGCAAGGGCTCAACATATCCAAAATTCAAATTACAAAGGCAACTACACAGACCATGGTGACTCTCCAAAAGTCACCTAGACTTACTGCCCCAAAATTCATCCGGACAGACCTGATAAATCCCACTCTCCACTGAGTTATACTTATCCAAAATTCCTGAAATTTTACAAATAATATCAAAACACACAGAGGAACATTTTTCATGTTCATACCTTTGACTCAAACTGCCTCAATCATTCCCAGAAATTTCAAACAGACACAGACTTCCTGCAAAAACACTAAACCAGACCAGTTCTGCTCAAAGAGGCATAACTCTTCATACACACAGAATTTCATCAAACTATTTCATAAAATTAAAGATGAGGCATAAATCCACAACTTTTATATTTTATACTTTACCAAATTATTTCTTTAATATCATACAATCAGTCTCACAAATTCCTGCAACCAGAATTTTACTGCATTTCTCAAACATTCTCATCTTTAATTAATTTAATTCCACAACATACAAATACATAAAAATATAACAAAAATGACAGATATTACACCAAATAGGAGCTTCCACAGTGGCAGACATGTCAGAAAAAGACTCACCGGTGATGGAACTATTTTGGCTGATTTAGGCCAACGTCGGCAGCCAATTTTGGCTGTTTCAACTCCGTTAGACTCCCCTCCATGCTAGCTTTCTAATAGCACAAATTTTGCTCCGATTGGAGACCGAGGCCAGGATTAAAAAAGGGACACACATATAATTTTTTGACAAATTTGAGTAAGTGTATTTTTAATTATTCTAAAAATTATTATTAATTATTTGGAGTATATTTAGAGACAAATTTATGGAAATGGTTAAATATTTATATTGATATTGGAGTATTTAGGAAGTGAAAAATTGATAACTGTGTTTTATTTAGATATGAAAATTAAGATAAATTAATTATATTAATTTAGAGTTATTATGGAAATTATTTGAATGGTATTTGAGGAGTTTAAGTATTAAAAATTTAATATTTGTGGAATAATTTGTTTGAGGCAGTAGTTAATATTAGGTAGACCAATTTAAATTGAAATAAAATGTTGAAAGTCATATGAATAATTATTTGATGGAATTAATTAGGTCACAATATTAGAGATTGACTCTAGAATAGTGATTAATTAAATTAATTGGGTTGTTGATGAGATATCAATTATAATAAATATTGATCGTGGTGATAGGTAATAATATTTTAGAGGATTAAATATTAAGGTATTAATTATTATATAATTACTATTTAGGAATTAATGCGTATAATTAATTTATTAAATTAATTGGAGATTTAAAATTAGAAATTATTTATGGAATAATTATTTAAATTGGTTGGAATAATTTATTAATTTATTATAAACATTATATTTGAAGATTAAGATAATTGAGTTAATGGTTAAATTAATTAATTAGATTATTCCGTAATTATTATTATAAAGTTTCATGAATTAAAGAATTTGAAATTGATTGGAAGTCGATATAGGTTATTATTTTTATGAAATAATTAGTGGAATTGAATTGTGATATTTATTAGACTGTTATAAATAATTAATCAATTAATTGAATAAGATAATTAAAGCTTGCAAAATTTATTATAGATAATTATTGTTGAAACGGTAACTAAGGAGGAGTTTATTTAAAAATGTTGTTGTTTTTATTTTAAGGAGTTAAGTCCTATTTTAGGGTAGATCCTACCGAAATTTTGACAAATTTTTAAAATTCATTTTTTATTTATTTCTGAATTGATATTTGATTATTTTTCTTAGTCATTCTCATCCTCCGTTATGATATTTTAGATGTCTTCCTTGCTATTAGTAAAGAGGCGCTTCGAGAGAGTTAGTCCGTTTGATGGTCGTCAAGTTTATAAGTAAAACTTTTTAATATATTATCATGTTTTTATTTATGTACATTTAATTTTATGAGTATTTTTATTTATATATATAATTATGCATTAATTTTATAAATTGGATAATAATATATACGTGTATATGAATTATTATTATGATTTATGTTGCATTTTACATGTGGTTGTTAGATGTGATGAGAATGATATAAGATCACATAGAATTCAAAATATGGATAAGGTTATAAATGTGACTATAGTTTGTTGAGCTATGACTGACTGATAATGAAAACTTACTCATTGTTAGGCGCTGCTTACCAGTTAGATTAACATTACTTGCCTATAATCATTTTTTCTCTTGCAGTAAAGGTTATTTAATTATTTTATTTTTATTTTGTATTTTTTATTCAGAGCTCCGTACTATTATGTATGTATTAATTTTGTGACCCTATTTTAATAAACTTATATTAAATGGAAAGGGCCACAAAACTTACAATAATCTTGCCTATAACCAGATTAATATCTATTTTTTTTATATTTATTTATATATATTTCATCAATATAGCTGTTTTGTAAAAATATTTTATTTTAAACGAAGGACAATGGAGTGGCGAGGGACTTCAACTGTACCCCCACTTCCTGTCAATCACTCTCTGCCTCCCACGCTCTCTTCCAAATATACATATATATTTGGGAAAAATTCTTGTTCCTATTTTGGTTGAAAAACTTAGAAAAATGGCAGTGAAAAGGATAAAGCTTGGATCACAAGGCCTGGAAGTATCAGCACAAGGCCTTGGTTGTATGAGCATGTCAGCCTTCTATGGCCCTCCAAAGCCGGAATCTGATATGATCGCTCTTATCCACCACGCTATTAACGCCGGCGTCACTTTCTTTGATACTGCCGATGTTTATGGACCTTGCACCAATGAAATTCTTCTGGGCAAGGTTTGATCTCTTGATTTCTTTTTTTTTAATCGGAAAATAAATTAATGATTCTTGAATTTGATCATTTTCAGGCTCTGAAAGGAGAGATCAGAGAAAAAGTGATATTGGCCACGAAATTTGGCGGCAGCTTTGAGATCGGAAATAGAAGGGTTCGAGGGGATCCATCCTATGTAAGGGCTGCTTGTGAGGCTAGTTTGAAGCGGCTTGATGTTAATTGTATTGATCTTTATTATCAACATCGCATTGATACCACCATTCCCATTGAACTCACGGTTTGACCATCTTCTTTAATTATTTCCTTTGATTTTCATCAACTATATATATATATAACAAATTGCATTTAGATTAGTTCATAAAATCTGTTTTATTAATCTATTTTTCTTTTCATTTTCTGAAGAAGAATCAGAGTGTGCAGAGAGTTCAGTAATGGTGTTAGGCCATGTTTGTTTCATTCTAGAATTGGGAATATAATGCAATTCTTGGAATAGGATTCCATTCTTTATTTGGTTTTGATCACAAGGAATACACAAATATTTTTTTGATATATTTTTATGTTTAAATAACTCTAAATCTTTAATTTATATTGAGAATTCTTAATCTATTTGCAAATTCTATTTATTTATTTAAAAAATAAACTTGGAAAAGGATATTACAATTTCGTTCCAATTCCAAGGTGAACCAAACATACCTTTAGAGTATATGATTTATATAGATGCTAGTTTGGCTTAGATGTCATCAATTTTATTTTTTAAATATCTAAATGACTAAATCTATATTATCAATGACATATCAAAAAAAAAAAAAAAAAACAAAGATCAATTATGCCTCAGAACATGGTTTCATGCACGAGCCTTTTTCATTGTATGCATTCAAATCTGTGCCATTGCTATGCTATAGCGTGAAGTGAAATCTTGTCAATATTCTTTTCTGTGTAGATGTGAAAGTTGTTGTTATGGTATTGTTGTTTGTGCATTGAATTGCATCATCAAATGGGCTTGCTTTTGAGCGTTCTCAAGTCTTATATCTTTTCCTTTGTCTTTGCAAGATGGGGGAACTCAAGAAACTAGTTGAAGAGGGTAAAATAAAGTATATAGGTCTATCTGAGGCCTCTGCCTCAACGATCAGACGGGCTCATGCTGTTCACCCAATAACAGCCATACAGCTGGAGTGGTCCTTGTGGTCAA
>CANXYC012418439.1:0-19304 GCA_948193065.1 Aleurites moluccanus | reverse complement strand
AAAGTAATAAAGCTAAATGAGCAAGTAAAGTTGTTAACAGTGGATGTTCTTATAAATTCAATTGTAACAGATTGTAAAGGAATTCAGATAATCAATAATACAAATCTCAATTTTTCTCTTCTCTATTCTCTATTTCTCGATGTCTTTCTCTTCTTCCTCTTTTGCTTCTTCTTCCTCTTATGCTTCTTCTTCTTCTTCTTCTTCTTCTTCATACTCTATTTCTCCTTTTTAATTCTTCTTCTTCTTCCTTGATTCTTTCTTCATTCATAACAGATAGCAGTGAGAAGAGAGACTGTGTATAATAATAATAAGAGAGAGAGAGAGAGTATGGATAAAAGAAAAAAAGAAAGAAAGGGTATTTTTGTCCATAACATTTTTTTGTAAGTTTTGTGGAATTCATTTGGAAATTTCACCTATTTTGATGGAATTTGGTTTAATTATGTTCAATTTCATGGAATTGAATTCATAGAATTGAAATGAACATTTTTTAATATTCCAAACACTACTTTTTAAAATGTGGAAATCAAAATTAATTTCATAAAATTTTATGGAATTCGTTGTTTCAAACGGGTTGTTAAGTAATTTATATGAGGATTTATTATCAAGAGTTGAGAATATGAGTAGCATATAGCGTTGGTATAAATACTTTAAAATATTCATGGTCAGATTTTTGATTGGTCATCACTAATTCAGAAGACCATCACCTCTTTTGTTGTCCATAATCAGTATGAAATACTTACGATTATGGAGGTAGTGTCTCGTGCTACTTGACATTTGATGTCAAAACAAACACATGGACACTCGTGAGATGAGTAGATAGAATTGTAACGTTAGATGATGATAATGTGGATTTTTACTGCTTGTCAATGACTCATCATCTAGATTATAATAATGCATATAATCTTTTGATATTAGGTGACATGATTATCATAAGTGGTTTGGATTTATTATTGCTGTGCTAGCCACACATGAATAGGCATGTGATGGCCCTAATTAATTGTGTATGGAGATGGGTGAAGGGATTTGTTATCCCACTGTGGTAATACTCCTATAGGGGGTGAATAAGAGTTTAAAAATAATAATGCAGTATCCAATCTATATGCAATATAAATAATAAAACATATAAACAAAATTATAAAAGAGTTCGGGATAAAGAACCAATTTTATAGTGGTTCGGAGTACAAACACCTCTTCTACGTGCACTTCTCTCAATATCAATCTGATATTGAGATTCCACTGACCAAGGGTTCACAACCCAAATCAATGTACTAGTTTTACCGGGATTTCGCCTTTTACAATGGAATACCACCTACAAGTCTTTTTAATCAAATAAAAGAAATTTACAATTCTTTTTTGGACTTAACAAAGCTATTTGAATGATATAAATTGAAGTACAAATAGCTAACACTAGCAAAAATTAAATTGAACACAAAAAATACAAGTTTTAAGCACAAAATGTTCAATAAATATCACTAAAACAGAGTGAGTAGGAGAAATCAATAGAGTTGTCTTTCTAGAACTTAGCAAAGATCCTTCTAACTTCAAATCTTTAAGTATTTATAGCCTTAAAGTGTTGGTAATTAAATATGACCGTTTTAGCTTCATTTAATGGAAAACAACTTTTTAAAATCATCTTTGAGGGCTATAAATTTTTCCAGATCCGTATGATGTTGACAACTAACCACTAGTAACGGGTGTTCTGGAATGGTAATGGTTGTTATGATGATAGTGTAACGGGCTTGACCAATCTGTAACAAGCTTGGCTGATGCTTTCCGTCTTGAATGAAGAAAATTGATCTTTTGAAACGTAATAGGTGTTCTAATACCATAACGAGCATTACATTTCTTATAACAGTCGTTCCACTTTGTAACGGGCTTGAAAAATATTCTCTGTCTAATCAATTTAATTTGAAGTTTTTTCAGTAACGAGCATTATATGTCCATAAATGCAACATATCAATTCAATTCAAAGTATATAAAGTAATTTTAAACATCATGGATTTGTAATCATCAAGATCATAATATATCAAAGTTATGTAATCCACAAACTCATGATCTAACAAAGTTTTGTAATCATCATCAAAGGATCAACAAGATTCATTGCCTTGAATTAACGAGAATAAGATCGTACGTTATCTGGTTATTCTTGATATCAAAGTTCCTAGCTAGGACAATAAGATTCACTGGAAAGAGTTTCTCGTAAGAATCCAATTATATCAAGAATTAGTACCGAGATGAGATCATATAATCAAGACACATTAAGGTTTAACATTATCTATGACCCTAGTCAATATTGGGATCTTTAATGAAGGGATTTGAGTGCATGGTTATTATGATTAATGGTCCATGCAATATAAATAATCAACTATTAACATTTGTCTCTAAGTAGGTAGCATAATATGCTATGCTAATCATCACTCATGACTCATAGGAACTATGTATGGAATGGGATTTCCACATAATTAATAGAGAAAATGTGTTTTTCACTCTCTTTGCTAATTAGATATGAATCTAAAAAGTCACATACAATATGATTTGAACGGATCAAGCTAGCGATTACCATAATTATTAAATGAATTGTTTAATTAATAGCTAGTGGTAATACGATTAAAATTTTAATTAAATTTATAAGGTCTTTAGAATTTCATGAAATTTAATCCAAATATGCTTTATGTTAATTACGTCTTAATTTATGTGAGAGATATCTAGTAAGGACTTAATTGAAAGAGTTTTGGACTTAATCGCAAAGAAAGGCAAAATTGGCTCTTACATATGATGTGGGATTAAGTCCACAATTGTTATGGAATAGCGTTGTTTGGACTTAGTGGAAAATTCTAGTACAATTGTTGGGCGAGATCTTCCAAGCTCATGTGATGAGCTTGCTATAAGAAAAATTCACTATGCTAAAAGGGCTAAAGGTAAATGACCAAATTGGTGGGGGAGAAAGTCCCTTTGTCTCCCACCTACTCATCTTTATCTTTCATTTACCACTAATAGTTAGTGGGTATTGTAGAGAAGATATAAAAAGAAAGAAGGAAGAAGAAAGGGATAAGCTTGGTCTTTGTTTTCTTCATGCATAAAAACTAGAGAAGATGAAGAAGTTCATCTTTATCTTCATCTTTTTTTCTAGGGTTATTTGAGAAAAAACTTGTTATATGAGATTGAAGATTTCACTTGCTTCTTCCATGTAATTGGATACAGAGATAAAGTGAGAAATTAGATTGTAAAGAAGAAGAAGAAAAGTCTTTTTCTTCATCATCTTCTACCTTTCTTTCTAATTCTTTGAGAAATAATTGAATGGCCCCAATCAGAAAAGTAAATATGATGAAGCATTCGCATAATCCTTTGAAATATTCAAAGAATTCAAAGTGAACTAGAAAACACACGTGAAAGAGTATCACAAACGAAAGGGAAATAGTATCATAACCTTTTGATTTGATCGAGGTGGTGAGAGCTTGATCACCAAGTTTGAGGAATTCCCTAAAAATACAAATGGTGTAAAGTCACAACTCACCTTGGGAATGCTATAGTTTATTGGAGTTCCCAAAAGAAGAATTTACACCATATTAGATATGCTGTAATAAATTATGCACTATATTTATAGATTTGTTTATCTCTTCAAGAGGACTAATATTACAAACACTCGTTTACACTCTTAACTAGAATTTTCTCCAAAGTTTATTTAAACCCAACCCATATGTGAATATGACATTGTTAGACATCAAAATCTTACTTAAGATCGGATGTCTAACTTATTTGATAAATTGAAGATAGATAGTTTGGAAGATAATTCTATAAGAGGTAGGATTTGTTGGATACCTTGAAGGTTGTGTAGGGCACTACTTCTATCTTCTTGCTAAACAAAGAGTTGTTAGCATGAATGCTATTATATTTTGATAAAGAGTTTATTCAATAAACTGATATAAGAAGAAAGATAGAGTAATTGGATGAATGTTATCCAATAGTGTCCAACAAATGGTCCAATTAAATTTGATCAATCTTGTGAAGTGCCTAAACCTAACTAAGTGATGTATCCATATCAGTACCTCAAAGGTTTAGTAGAATATCTTGTCTTCGGAAAGATGATTTCCTTCACAAGAATGCATAAGAGTTGTACATTCATGATGGAGCAAATCATGAGATGATTCTGCTATTACTGTATTAGTTATAGAAATAAAAAATTAATAATGATTATGGATATGACATATAGATGTCAGCATTAATTTTCTTTCCTTTACAGTAAGGCATAATCATGGAGCAACTCCAAAGGGTTTTAGTCTTAGGAAAGTTCCAAAGTATACAAAGCTTAAGAGATCTATGATGATCTTAAGCAAACCTTAAGGAGTTGAATCATCGTTTGATGAGTCTTAAATGTACAAAAGGATAGAGGGAGGGTACTTACCTTCATGGTTTTGTACATAGATGACACATTAGTCGGTAAAAGTATTAATATGTTTGCATTAATAGAACGATTGTCCATTACTTTCTCCATTCAAGACTTGAGCAATATATATTATCAATAATTCATATCTATAGAGATAGATTGAAGAGAATGATAAAGCTTTCAAAGTCTATACTTGGAAGAAGATGTTGAAGGGATCAACATGCTTATTCCAAAAAGGATTTTTCTGTATAATGCATGTTATCCACCTTTCGAGGGTTGAGTTTCCTAGATACCCAAAGAAAGAATGACTAAAAGTTCCTTATACTTTGGCCATTGGAAGTTTAAAGTATGCAATAGTTGTATAATAGGCCGAATATCGAGAATGTTGTTATAGTGACTAGCATATTCCAATCCAATTCATGATTAAATCATTGGAATTCAATCAAAGTTATACTGAAGTACTTGGGAAGCACTAAGGATTTAATTTTGATAAATGGAAAATATGATTTTTTTGAAGCACGATTTTACAAATTTTAACCTCTAGTAAGATATATATGATAGAGAGTCTATCATTGGTTTGTATTTACCTGTAATGGAGAAACAGTTTGTTGGAAAAGTTCCAAGCAAAGTATTACTATAAACTTCACTACAACATCCGAGTATGTTGCTGCATTAGATGCTGCAAAAGAAGTTGTTTTGGACTCAATAGTTAAGAAATGTAACGAGTTCCTCTAGCATGTCTATCGTACCTCTTTTTTGTGACAATAATGAAGTCTTAGCTTAGGCAATAAAACTCAAGTCTCACCTGAAATCCAAATACTTTGGAAAAAGCATTACTATATTATCATATAAATTGTTGGGATTGGCATTGTAGCCATGTAGAAAGGAGCGTCGGATAGTAACTTGGCTGATCCGTTAACTAAAGCCAACCCACAGTAGCAATTAGACTTTCATCTTGAGAAGATGGGTCTTAGGCACTACGGAGAATGACTTTAGTGCAAGTAGGAGGTTGTTAGTAGTATGTGCCTTAGAAGCCATGTACATGTTATGTAATTGTAGATGTTATTCCCAATGACAGTAAACATATTCTTTATATGAAAGGTGTTTCATAATATTGAATTAAACATTTTTAGTGTTCTAAACACAACTTTTTAAAAATATAGAATTCGAAATGAATTCCACAAAATTTTGTGAAATTCGTTTGTTCCAAACAACTGTTAAGTAATTTAAAAGAGGATCTATTATCAATAATTTAGAAGATGAGTAATAGATCGCTTTGGTTCAAATATTTTAAAATATTCATGTTTATAGGATTCTTGATTGGGCTTCACTAATCCGGAAGACAATCACCTCTATTGTATTCCATAATCAGTATGAGATACTTATGATTATGGGGGTGGTGTGTCTCATGCTACTTGACATATGATGTCCGAATAAGCACGTGGACACTCATGAGATGAGTAGGTCGAACTATGACGTTAGATGAAGATAACATGGAGTTTTATTACTTGTCAATGATTCATCATCTTGGTTATAATAGTGCACATAATTCTTTGAATTTAGATAACACGGTTATCTTGTGCACATGTGGCTAGGATTTATTACTGATTACATAGTTGTGCTAGTCTCACAGGAATATATGGCATGAGATAGCCGTAGTTAGTTGTGTATGGATGTAGGTGATCATTTAAGAAGGGATTCATTGTCTCGAGTTAACGAGGATAAGATCCTATGCTATCTGGTTACTCTTGGTACCAAAGTTCTTGGCCAGGACTGTAAGATTCACTGGAAAAAGTTTCTAGTAGGAATTTGATCATATCAAGAATATGTTGTACTAAGAGTCACTCACGACTTATAGGTAAGTGTGGAATGAAATTCCACAATTAATGGAGAAAAGTGTTTTCTCACTTCTATTGCTAATTAAGTATGAACCTAAAAACTCACACCCAATAGGACTTGAACCGATTGAGCTAACAATTACCATAGTTATTAGTTATTTAATAAGTGGTAATTGGATTAAACTTGTATTTAAATTTACAAGGTTCATTATATATTCGGAAGTTTAATCCAAATATGGTTTATATTAATTAAGTCTTAATTTATGTGAGACATAAATGTAAAACACTTAATTGAAAGAACTTTGAACTTAGTTGCAAAGAAAGGCAAAATTGGTTCTTAAATATGAAGTGGGCCTAAATCCACAATTATTGTGGAAGAGAATTGTTTGGACATAATGGAAAATCTTAGCACAATAATCGTAGGACAATTGTTGGGTTAGATCTTCCAAGCCTATGTGATGGACTTGGTGTATGAAAAATCCACTAAGCCTAAAAGGGCTAAAATGTAAATGACCAAGTTGGTGGGGGACAGAATGACCATTGTCATTCTTCATCTTCTTCTTTGTCTCCCACCTACTCATCCTTGTCTTCCAACAACCACTAATAGTTAGTGGGTAATGTAGAGAAGATATAAAAAGGAGGAAGGAAGAAGAAAGGAATAAGTTTGGTCTTCATTTTCATCTTGCATAAAAACTAGAGAGAGAAGCAAAAGAGTTAGAGAGAGTGAAGAAGAAGAGTCCTTGTTCATTTTCTTGTTCTTCTTTTCTAGGGTTCTTTGAGAAAGAACTTGTTATGTGATATTGAAGATTTCAGTTGCTTCTTCCATGTAATTGGCTAGCGAGATAAAGTGAGAAGTTAGATTGAGAATGAGGAAGAAGAAGAGTTTTCTTCTTCATCTTCTTTTACCTTTCTTTCTAATTCTTTGAGAAATAACCAATTACATGTTAATTGCCTTAGCAATTAAAAGACCAAAATAACAATAAACCCAATAGCTTCCAAGGTATATAAGAGGAAGGCCATTGATCCACTTTATGCCAACTAGAGGGGAGATCAAAGGCAACCTAAGTACCAAAGGAAAAACTTGATTGGTTGAGTTCATGTGAACGAACTTGAGACTTCACATTTGAGGTGTTGTGGTTGAAGAATTGGAAAGTAGTTTCTGCACTATTGAGGTGATCATATTATCCATCCTCTTATTTTGCTTGCTTGTGTGTTTTGTACATGAGTTTAGTTGATATTTGGTAGGACTTTTGAGCCATATACTATCGGTGGTGCAAATTTTTGAAAAGTTCAAAATTCGGGCTGCCCATGCTTCTGCTAGCTCGAGGTCTAATCTCCATGGTGAATTCCCTTTAGAAAATTCCCTTATAACTATTTGGTGTTAGATTATATTCTGCAGTCAAGAAAAGTGGTATTTTTGCTCACTTTGTGTTTGAAGTATCTGTTAAGAAGCGTGCTATGTCTTTTGCTAGATTCAGTGAAAGCCTGACATACCCAATATGTTGTTACATACTACAAGAGGAAGTATAGGAATAGAGCTTAACAAGTAGGAGCAGAAGATAAAGCTTTGTGTGTAACAGGAAGTAGTTGCACTTAATTGAATAAGTGAGCTAGAAGAGTTGATTTGGATTCTAACTGAAATAGATGATGTGACATATGTTAGTTAGGAAGGAGTTACTATATGAATAAATTAGTAGCTGTGTAATAGCTACCTTATCATCAATAACATTTGATTCAATTGTTTTCTCTCTTTTTCTGTGATTCTCTCCTAAATTCTCTCTACTTTATTGTTTCTCTATTTCCTCTACTAATTCTTTTAATTTCTTCTCTACTTTCTGTGATTAGGTTAGCTTAACCTAATAATTTGGTATTCAGAGCAAGGTTCAATCAAATCTGATTTGGCTTTTTAAGAGATCGCTTACCAAGCGTCAAGAAACTTGGTATAATTGTAGAACGCTACAAATGGATTAACTTTGATAAGTTCAAATGATTCTTAGCAATAAAAAATTGAGAGAATTCTCACAAAATTTATTTAATCAAAATCTGAAGTTTTTAATGCATAAGTTTAGCTAAGTATTTATAGTGACTTAACTAGATGAAAAATCCTAATTTAAGCTTTCTAGATAAGGATAATCTTTTTAAATAAAGATAAGCTTCCTAGATAATCTTAGATAAAGATAAGCTTCTTAGATAAGGGTAAGTTTCATAGAAAAAAATAACTATTTAAATTCGTTTTGAACTTTAAGCTAATATAGAACAAACCTAAAATTCACTAATACACTTAATTTTAATGCAATTATATAACCCATAAATATATTATAGTAAAACTAATTGGATAATGTATCTTAAAAAACTAATTGGATAAGATTGATGAAAACTTGATGTGCACAAGACCCTCCTTAAGATCATATCACTAGCCCTACCTACTATCCCACTGACTTACAAGCCATTATAACCCAATACCAAAAAAATTTCACAGAACCCCAACACCTACCTCCCTTTAGTAGTCATAACCATTCCATTGTCCTTTGACCAAGTGCACAACCAGTCAACATTAGGCCTTATAGATACCTTTACTACCAAAAAACAGAAATAGAAAAGTTGGTTCAAGAAAAGCTCACCTCTTCCATTATTTAACCAAGCTCCAGCCCTTATTCATCTCCTGTTTTACTAGTCAAAAAGAAGGATGTAACCTGGAGATTTTGTGTAGACTATAGAAAACTCAATGACCAAATAGTCAAGAACAAATTCCCTATCCCTATTATTGATGATTTACTAGATGAACCCTACCAAGCTCAAATTTTCTCTAAATTAGACCTTAGGGTAACCAAATCCGTATGCAACCCCAAAACATCCCTAAAACAACCTTTTGTACCCACCATGGCCATTTTGAGTTTATTGTGATGCCTTTTGGCCTTACCAATGCCCCTGCCACCTTCCAAGCCCTTATGAACCATATATTTCAACCCTGTCTTAGAGACTTTGTTCTAGTAATTTTTGATGACATACTCGTATACAACAAAACTTGAAATGAGCACCTGCAACACCTTACTTCAGTCTTCCAAATTCTCCTAGATCAGCAACTTTATGCCAAATCATCCAAATGCTCCTTTGCTAGACCAGAAATAGAGTATTTAAGGTATATTATCTCCGGGAAGGGAGGAGCAACTGAATCTCAGAACATTGCAGCCATGGTTCACTGG
The DNA here is from genome assembly GCA_948193065.1 of Aleurites moluccanus. Lineage (NCBI taxonomy): Eukaryota > Viridiplantae > Streptophyta > Magnoliopsida > Malpighiales > Euphorbiaceae > Aleurites > Aleurites moluccanus. The sequence continues at coordinate 9,879 of CANXYC012418439.1, read as the reverse complement.
CCAACACCTGTAACCTTTAAAGATTTGAGAGGTTTTCTTGGGTTGACAGGGTATTATAGGAAAATCATTAGGAATTATAGTGTGATTGCTAAACCCTTGACTGAGCTACTTAAGAAAGATTCTTTTCAATGGTCAGAAGCTGCACAAACTGCTTTCAACCAACTAAAGACCAGCATGACAACAGCCCCAGCATTAGCCCTACCTAATTTTACCCAACCCTTTATAGTGGAAACAGATGCTAGTAGCTTAGGCATGGGTGCTGTTTTATAGCAACAAGGGCATCCTATAGCCTTTATTTCACAGGCTTTTGGAGTTAGAATTCAGTCCCTATCAGTGTATGAGAAAGAGTTGCTGGCCATCACATTTGCTGTTACAAATTGGAGGCATTACCTAGAACACATTCAGTTCTACATCAAAACTGACCATGAGAATATCAAGTACCTACTGGAACAAAGATTGCATACCAATTTACAGCAAAAAGGCATTTCAAAGCTATTGGGGTTGGACTATAAAATTTTATACAAAAAAGGAGTAGAAAATACTGTAGCACATGCACTCTCCAGAAGACCTGCCGCTGATTCCATTTCTGCCACAAATTTATGTCCTTTCCAAACTAACTTGGATGAAAGATTTAGTTAGGAGTTATGAAGGTGATGAAAAGGTAACAGGTTAGGATAAGCAACTGGCAATTAATTCTGCCAGTCACCCTGGGTTTCAATTGCACAATGGAGTTTTGACATATAAGGGGAGGATGTATGTGGGGTCAGCCACTTCAATCAGGCTGCAACTGCTACAACAGTACCATACTTCAGCTTTAGGTGGCCATTCTAGAATTCAGGTGACTCTCAACAGGCTTAAAAAACACTTTTACTGGCCTGGTATGCACCAAACAATTTTGGAGTGGGTCACAAAATGTGAGGTGTGTGCCAGGTGTAAATCAGAACATTGCTCCAGCCCTGGACTTCTTCAACCCTCACCTATTCCAACATTAGTTTGCAACAAATTTCAATGGATTTCATTGAACAATTACCTAAATCCAAGGGCCACAATGCTATTTTAGTGGTTGTTTGCAGGTTAACCAAATATGCCCATTTTTTGGCCTTAACTCACCCTTATACAGCCACATCCATACCAAAACTTTTCGTGGATAACATTTTTAAATTACATGGAGCACCACAATCCATTGTGACTGACAAAGACAAAATTTTCACTAGTCTATTTTGGAGGGAGCTCTTCAAAACATTGGGAGTTTCACTCAAATACAGCACTGCATACCACCCCCAAACAGATGGAAAAACTGAAAGAGTTAATCAATGCTTGGAAGCCTATCTCAGGTGCATTACTCACCTATAGCCTGCTGCTTGGTTCAATTGGCTCTCATTGGCTGAATGGCGGTACAACTCTTCCTATCATAGTTATATTAAAATGACTCCCTGTGAAGCTCCTTATTGCAATAAACCTCCAAGTTCTACTGTCTTTTCTTTGGATACTGCTAGAGTAGCAGTTGTTATTGACTTCCTTAAGGATAGGCAGCATGTTACTCAACTGCTAAAGGACAAACTGCAACTAGCTCAAAATAGGATAAAGCAACAGGTGGACAAAAAGAGAATTTCATGTAGGGGATTGGGTCTACTTGAAATTGCAGCCTTGCAGACAGACTTCCATTGCTATTAGGCACTCCTTAAAGTTAGCTGCCAAATACTATGGACCCTATCAAGTCATAGAAAAGATTGGTAAAGTGGCTTTTAAGTTGCAATTACCTCCCACCTCTTCCATACACCTGTCTTTCATGTTTCATTACTCAAGAAGAAGTTAAGTGACAACATAACCCCTTTGTTGGACCTTCCTACTCTAAAAGAAGAGACAGTGTTGGTTGCACCAGAGGCAGTTCTTCAAACCAGGATTATTACCAGGAATAACCAACAGGTCTTACAGGGTCTCATCAAATGGGCCAATTTTCCTACTGAGGACTCTACCTAGAAGGACAAAACTTTTATTGAAGCTCAATTTTCAGAATCTCCTCTTTCCTGGGGACAAGAAAGGGGGTATTGTTACATACTACAGGAGGAAGTATAGGAATAGAGCTTAATAGATAGGAGCAAAAGATAAAGCTTTGTGTGTAACAGGAAGTAGTTGTAACTAATTGAATAAGTAAGCTGGCAGAGTTGTTTTGGATACTAACTGAAATAGATGATGTGGCATCTGTTTGTTAGGAAGGAGTTACTATATGAATAAAATAGTAGCTGTGTAATAGCTATCTTATCATTAATAAACATTTGATTCGATTGTTTTCTCTCTTCTTCTGTGATTCTCTCCTAAATTCTCTCTCTACTTTACTGTTTCTCTATTTCCTCTACTAATTCTTCTAATTTCTTCTCTACTTTCTGTTATTAGGTTAGCTTAACCTAACATATGTCATATCAGCACAATGAAACATTAAATATGGAAGTTAAAATGTATAGTTATAGCATACAAGTGTATTCCACTCATATTATCAAATGGAAGTTATTACATCTGCTTAGTAACCCATTGTTGTTATCTCTCAAATTTTGATAGGTTAGCAAGTGTTGTTAACATCTTAGTGGGATCAGTCTGATGAATGAACTTCACTTGAACTTCCAAAACTTGGATTCTCTTTTCAGCTTAATTTCTTTATTCTAGATGCTTGATTTCACTTTGAATGATGCAGGAAGGGTGGTGCGACAGTGTAGGGTCTGTTGAAGAAATTCAAGCTAAGTTGCTAAAGAGGCAGGAGGCTGCAGCTAAGCGTGAGAGGGCCATGGCATATGCTTTGGCTCATCAGGTAAAATTATGATAACTTCCCTTGTCAACTGCAGCGAGCAGAATCTTTTATTAATGAATTTGACCCTAACTTGTATAAAGATAATGCTAGATGTCTAAAAATCAGAATTCAGATTGGAACTGAAATTTATGAAGAACTTATGGTTAGTTAAGGGCAGAGCATGTGCATCCGAACTTCAGCTTTCATGTTTTAGTTAATTATTAGTTTAAGCTAGATAAGACAAAAATCCTTTATTAAATCAATGCTTTCTGGGATATTCTTACTTTACAATCCCAGTGGGATGGTTCATTGGTTAATACAACTCTTGAATCTTGATAAGCAAGAATGTAAAATTTGATTATTTTTCTTTCTTTCTTCTTTTCATTCTAACCTCAGTTCATTTATTATGAGCTTCATTCTGTAACCGATGCGATTATTGGACACGCGATTCAGAAGACAACTTTTTTCTTTTTCTTTTTTGTTATAATTGATTTATATAGCTTTGTGCGTGACTAATCATTAGCTTTGTGCACGTCTTTCAATCTCTATGGTAATTAGTGCTGTTCACTGTAAAACTAGAATGTAATTAGAGCTTGCTAAAGGCTAGCTTCTCTCGGCTTTCTGTGTACCAGGAAATAAGAGGGGTAAAAAATGTCCATCCTAAAGATATTTGTTTGTCCTGCTGCATTCTGGTGTTTTATTAGAATGCTTTGGATATACTGTTAAATACCTCTAAGGTTTTTTTTTTCCCTGCTAAAATTTTATCTTTAAAAATGTAAAATTAATTTCTATTTATATAGTGGCAAACAGGATCCAGACAGCAGGCTAATCCTGCTGAGTTTGAACCAGATAAAAGTAGCTGGGGATGGAACTGGTTGGAGAGATGGATGGCTGTCCGTCCATGGGAGAATCGGTTTCTTGATATAAATCTGAGAGATGGGGTGATGATTCGTGAAAATGGAACAGCTGAAGGTAAGAATGGTACCAAACCCCAGTTGAAGTCCTCTGGCAAGAAACCAGTTGTATATAGCTTTCATCCGTACATATCCAGTCAGAAGACAGGTCCATCCAATTCTGATGGAAGTAGTTCTCCTAACAAGTTAGAGGCATCCAACACGCTTTTTGCTAAGCCAAAGCCAAAGCCAGTTCTTGAAGATCTGGCTGAAGAAGCCAACTCAAAACCTGGCATTGGTCAAAGATCTCATAGCAATCCAAAAGAAAGGTCAATACAACCAGATAAACAGGCAAAGAAGAGGCTATCTCTGCCTAATAGTGGTTAGTTTCTCTCTATCATTTGATTATGAATTTTGTTACTAATCTCACTCCTGTTGGTCTATAAGGTTACTTTGAAAGGATAGGTACTGGTCTTTTCTTTAATAGGTTCCTCTTAAAATTAGCTTTGTCTGGATGCACATTAAAACCAGGCTTGTCTGCCCACATGAGCATATCTGGCTATGAATGTTTTGGATAGAAGAGATCACTTTTTATATTTAATAAAGATAAATACTCGTCAAATTTTTGTGTTTTTGGAGAAGTTACTAGTTATGTGTGAAAAGGTTTATATTTCACCAGATATTTATCATCAGACAGGTAATAATTTAGAGCTTATTTATTTCCATAAATTCATACACTCTATAGCTAACCTAAACAGCACTCTCTAGGTAACCTAAACAGCAGCTGTAATATGTATAACTGCATTCCTTTATTTTGTCCAAAGTGTGTATCACTGAGTGTTCCCAGTAACTAGCAATATTTCTGTGCTATTTATGCTTTCCTAATTTGGTTTAAGCAGGAGGAGGAGGTGCTGGGGCAAAGGCAGCCAGGCATGGCAGGATTGCTGCTAAAGGGACACCAGGCTCTCATAAGCCTGTAAGGGATAAGTCTAAGTTAAATGGAAAAGGAGAAACAAACACTACAAAGCCTATTGCACAGGACGTTGATGTGTAGTGTGGAGAATTCTGGGGAAGATGAGTTATTTAGGCGATTCTCCATTGATGCTCTACTGTATCAGTTCATTGTATATATAGGTACACGTTGTAAGAGAATGCAAATCAGATTTCTTTCTTTCCTGTCTATAGAATTCTGAGTTGGTTTTGATATGACAATGTTGAGGTAGGTAGGTGGCTTGGCTTGTCATTGGAATAAGATAAGCAGGTTTGGTGTGTGACTATTGTAGTCATTGTTATTTAATTGTTGTTGTTAATAATGTGATTATCCGGTATTTAAATTTCAAATTATATGATATTCGGGGCAGTTGGCCTAAGTTTGTTTCTGTTTCTCGTGTGGTTGAAAACAATGTGCTTTTCTCATGAACTATGGTAGGTGAAAATCACAAGGTGATGTTTAGTGTAAAGCTTAAATCTTTCATTGTAAATAATTTTGTGCATTAAACGGAATTATCTTAGGTTTTGTCAATAAAATGTACTTGAAATTTTTGGTTTCCTTCTGAATGCGATCCTTCATATGTAATTTTACAGGGGTTTTGAAAACATTAATGAAAGTGATATAGTAAGAGGCCTTTAACAATTTTGTGTTGCTTGGCTGTCAGTTTGCATAGAATGTGAAGACTTTTCTATTATTTTTTTTGAAAGAAGGGAAGCTTTTCTTTTCCATTTTTAGGGGAGAGCTTTTCTAGTTAAGACAATTATATATATATAGCAAAATGGTGCTGTAAAGTAAAAACAAGTAGGAATATAGTCGGCCTAAATTTATTTCCTCACTTGTGACGAGACGAGAATTCTTATCCGCACATTCTCTAATTAACATTATTAAAACTTAAAGATCAAATTATAAGAAATATATATTTTAAAAAATATATGCTCTTTAAATCATTTGAAAATGAAATGGCAAATCTATCATTCATTTAATTAAATTTTATCAAAAAAAAAAAAAAAAAGATTATGTTGTTTGATCTGATCCCGGAAATTCTATCCACAGTTGTCACAACGTAATGGTAAGTAACGCCTAAAAAAAAAAGAAACCATTTCAATAAGTTGTAACGCCGTTTCTATCTTATCACTTGAGTCTTGTTCCACTGGAGTAAGAGTAACCCCACCTCTTAACGCCGTCAGTTACATTTTCTATCCCAATCACTACTCAGTCCTGGCAACCAGTCACCTCTCATCCCTAACCCAAACATTTATTCATTTCAACAAACAAAACCAAAAATCCCTCACCTTCCTCAACTAAAAAATACAAAACCTTTGAAAACACTCTCAAATCTCTAAAACCAAAAACCCCATAAAAAATGAATGAAAAATAAAAAATAAAAATCATCATTCTTTAACAAACACAAACCTAAAATTCTACAAAAACAAACCTAAACCCTAAAACCAAAATAACCAAACATTCCCTAATAATAATCACAAAACAAAAACGAAACTTTTAATTTCTATTTTGTTCCGTAAACAAATCTATCATTTTTATTATCGCATTATCACATTTTTATGCCAAATTGTAACTCTTCTTCTTCTTCTTCTTCTTCTTCTTCAAATCCAAACTCTTCCCTTCTCCACTTTGTTTCCTATCTGAAAATTACTCCTTCAATGTACTCTTCCCCTTTTGTTCTCACTTTCTTTCTTCTTCTTTCCCTTCCTATTCTCTTCCTTTTAGCCCCAAGAATTCTCCCTCCTCGCCTTCCCGCCATCTCTCCTTCCGATGAGCTCGATGATCTTGCCCTTTTCCGTAAAGCCGCCGCCGTTGCCTCCGCTCACCCTTCCTCATTCTCTCGCCTTTCCTCTTCCAATCATAAGCTCAAGATCGCCTTTCTTTTCCTCACTAACACCGATCTTTACTTCGCTCCTTTGTGGGAAAAGTTCTTTAAAAAATCCCATCAAGATTTGTATAATATCTATGTCCATGCCGATCCTTCCGTCAATAGTACTCGCCCTGATGGTGTTTTCAAGACCCACTTCATTGAAAATGCTAAACGTACTTACCGTGCGTCTCCCACTTTGGTCTCTGCCACGCGCCGCCTCTTGGCCACAGCTATACTTGATGATCCTGCCAACGTCTATTTTGCTGTTATTTCTCAGTTCTGTGTCCCCCTTCATTCATTCAAATATGTCTATAACTCCCTTATCTCTTCCAAAACTTTCGATCTCACATCCTCTGAGGCGACTCAGTACGGAGTCCGAGTTCAATACAAGAGTTTCATCGAAATTATCTCCAATGAGCCTCGTCTATGGAAGCGTTACATTGCTAGGGGAAGGTATTCCTTGATGCCAGAAGTTTCTTTTGAAAATTTCAGAGTTGGTTCTCAGTTTTTTTTGTTAACGCGCCGCCACGCGCTCATGGTGATCAAGGATCGGGATCTATGGAAGAAATTCAAGCAACCCTGTTACAGAGCCGATGAATGCTACCCAGAAGAGCATTATTTTCCTACTCTCTTATCGATGGCAGATCCCAAAGGCTGCACTCACTACACGCTAACAAGGGTCAATTGGACAGGCACCACCAATGGCCATCCCTACACCTACCGGCCGACAGAAATATCGCCGGTGTTGATTCACGAGTTAAGGAAATCGAATTACTCCAGTTCGTATTTATTCGCGAGGAAATTCTCTCCTGACTGCTTGAGACCTTTGATGAATATCGCCGATAAAGTCATTTTCCGGGACTGAGAAAAAGTTTTATTCCTGGTAAGTTGAAATTTTGCATTAAATTATACGCATTCTTCATTGAGTTGCTGAGTTGACACAGTGGGTTTGGTAGCGAGTTAATGACTTGATAATAGATAGTTTAGTGGGGGTGGTTTGATCTATCCTGGAAAATGGGATTATTAGTTGTGGGCTAAGTCAGAGTCAATATTTTGCACTTTTCTTTTATGCTTTTACATATACTGTTAACTGTTAACAAATCTTATGGTATATTTTTCTTAGTTTGATTGTATTAATTGTCATTGTCATGTTGAAGCACTCTTTGCCCAATTTCCCCATTAGAAAGAACTGGGAATCTCATGTTCAAATTCTATAGGACATCTAAGAAGAAACACCTTTCTGATGTAATAAATAGCTATTGGATGATAAGATTGTGAGCTCAAACTCTAATTAGTTTGTGGTTAGTTCCTGCTCGAATTGGGTTGTAATGTTTGTTTCCTGCACTAACATTCGTAATATGCTTTGTAAATAATATCTACTGACTAAAGGAAAGCTTATTTCACTAAAGAGGCTACCATTAGGTGAGTGTCTCTATCATGGGAGTAACTTAGAGTTAAAGCCCCTTAAAAAATTTTCTATGCACCGGAGTTTATGTTTGGGATTGAGTTTAAAATAATTTAAATTGCAATTTTCAAAAGTAGGTTAGATCTCAATCCCAAATAAACTTCTAATAATTGGCAAATAGTATTGGTGGCAGGATCGCACGTTGCAAATTTAATGGGGACGATCTTTTCTTGATTATGTTTTAATTTTTTTTATTTTTTTTTGGGTAGGTCTAGCAAAATCTTAACCGTTTCAACCATATTTGCAGTGAACATGTCCTTTGCTTGTGTCTTTAGTGCTAATGACCAAATTATTGTAAATGTCAACCATTATCAACCATATATTTTAAGACCATGTCTTTTATATGTGTTTTCATTAGTGTGCATCTATAGATGCTTGTTCTTCAATTACAAAATATGCCTTTGGTTTTTGTTTGCATTTTTAGTGCTTATAATTTTAAATAAGCTATAAATATAATTCTCTATTTGGAAAATGGTATTGAGCAAGGCTTTGGTTGGAAGCATTCATTTGAGGCTACTTTGGAATGTTTAGGCTTTTATTAGTTCCAAATAATACTCTAAAAATTCGAATTTTAACTGTTTTCGGTGGGTTAAGCGATCAAAGGAATCCATCGATCCTTTTGCTAAAAACTGGTAAAAGGAAGATTTGTTTGTTCTCCATTGTAATAAGAATTCTTAGGGAAGGTGAGTAATCTATTTGAGTTGGTATTTTACAGGTGAATAAAGATTTTTGAAGATGAATTTGGTAGGGGAATGGTTTTGAAGAGGTGCAAAGTGCCCACAAACACCAATTAACCCCTAAAAGTTCCACTTCAGAGAAAGCTGAAGAAGAAAAAGCAGATACCTTTGGTAAAAGTGTGTATTTTGATGGTGTAAGAATCTTAAAAAATGTTTAGTAGGTAGTTTTGTCTCTTTGTTTGTCTCTGTATTTTTTTTTTTGTTTTTGGGTTTGTACATATGTGAATGAAATGAAGAAAAATATGAAATGAGATCTCTCTTACACATTGTACCTCTTTTAGGTGTTTGTTGAGGAAAAGCAATTGAATGCATGTGAGCGAAACTGGGCCAAATCAAGGCCCTATTCTTTCTCTTTCCAAAATTTCATTTTCTTTTTTTTTTTTTTATTTTTTTTTCTCTTTAGAAATCCCTTCTGGTTTTAGGGTTTCTGTTTGAAACTAAAATAATATTTTAATGTTCTAAAATTTTGTAATAAATCTATTGTTATTATTATTATTATTATTTATTTATTTATGGTATAAGAAACTGATGGGGTATAAAAATGGAGTTTTCTGGTGGTTCTGTGTCTTATTTGATAAATTTATGAGTTGTTGCCACTAAAACTAGAAACAACTTAAATAGAAATATAATATCCAATTTTTTTATTTTTTTATTTTATATATATATATATATATATATATATATATATATGAGGTGTTACCAAGCAGACAATTTTTTTTTTAAAAGTACCATTTTTCAAATAACATCTGTACTAAATGTGGGTGCTTGGGTTTCTCCGGCCAAAGTCCTAATTTGATTGTTTGTCTTGTTCTCAACTCTAAGTTAGAAACATTTCTTTTTTACCTGACTATCTAAAATAAGAATTTAATTTAAATAAATTATATTTTATCAAATTTCACGTTTAAATAAAATTTAATTTTTTTAGCATAAAAAATAATATTAAAATATATAAAAATCATATCATTTTGTAAAATTATATATTATAATTTTTTAATTTTGCACTATTATTAATTATTGTTTAATAAATTTATTAATTTTTTTTGTAATATATATATATATATATATATATATATATATATATATATATATATATATATAAAAAATTTATAGATCTAAATAATATATAGTGTTTGACTTG